>JAHWFP010130716.1:31982-52940 GCA_023313725.1 Lithobius niger
TGGCCAATGCCAATTGTCAATCTTCATAAAGATAAAAAAATAATAATGGAACAATGAAAATGCATAAAACTGGTGTAGTGAAAGTTAAAAACTGAAGTGGAAAGTAAGACTAGAGCTATTTACAATTAAAAAGATGTATGTAAATATAATAATAAACATGGAGCCAACCTGCAACATAGGGTGGCAGAACAGTTTGAATAAAAAGAATAAAAAAAATACAATTGCCCCTATGTGTGGAAGCAACTAGCCTGGCAAGGATTGTGGCTCACCTATAGCCAGCCAAATTTAATAGCATAGTTTGATACCCGCACAGACTGCTCCCAGATCGCCATGAAAGAAGACTACTGGAGCGGATGTCTCAAAAAACGATGCAGGGCCTACTGCGAAAGATCGTGATAGAATTCGCATTTACAGTATCCTCCTTAAGGGAGTTCCAGATGGGGGCAATGCGTACAGAAAAGAAATGCAAACGACAGTCGAGGCGCGCCCCTGGGACAGCCAGCTTCCAATTATGTCCTCTGGTGCGGCCCAAACTCGGGGCCAGGTCAAAAAATGGAAGATCTACCTCTATAAGTTGGTGCAAGATCTGATAAGTCAGGACCAAGTCGAGAACAATTCTGCGCAACTCCAGAAGCTCAAGGCCCAATCTCTCGAGACGTTCCTTGTACGAGACCTCGCGAAAACCAGGAAGTGCCTTCGTAAAGCGTCTCTGAACCGCTTCGATAGAATCGTTGTCGTGTGCCAAGTATGGTGACCAGACTGGAGTTGCATATTCAAGGACTGGGCGCACAAAGATCTTAAATGCCCGGACCCTCGTCTTAATGCTTCCGGATGTGAAACAACGCCTTATGATTGCAGAACGTCGGTAAGCCGAGGCACAAATATTTCGGCAGTGAAGAGAGGATTTCAAATTTTGAGAGAACCAGATCTCGCACTTCACCTGTTTGTGGAAGGATCGACTGGTTCAATGTATACCGGGAGCAAGGGTTAAAGGTGCCAGCATGGAAAGCATGGCATTTACCGATAGAAAGTGGGAGCTGCCAACGTTCAGACCAGACATTAACTTCCTGAACCTGAGTCTCAAGGGCCCGAGAAGGGGACACGGTGAGATTTTCTGCCCCGACCTTCAAATCATCCGCAAATTTAAAACCAACGGTATCGTTATTTTCGAATTTCAGGTCATTTAGGTAAATAACAAATAGTAGTGGACCCAAGACAGAACCTTGTGGAACGCCACAAGGAACCTGTGTCCAGGAAGAAAAGGTATCCTCAATTGATACCCTCTGGGTTCTGTTCTGCAGAAATGCTGATATCCAGTCGTGTACTTTTCCCACGATACCACAATGGCTAAGCTTCAGAAGGAGCTTTCGATGAATCACCGACTCGAAGGCCTTTTTAAAATCAAAGTAAATAGTATCAGAAGGGATTCCCACGTCAAGTGCGTTAGTCCAACGGTCTAAGACCAGGAGTAATTGGTGAACAGCGGACCAACCAGGAAGAAAGCCAAATTGGTCACGTTGAATAACAGAGTGCTCTTGCAGGAAAGAGACAAGTTTATCTCGGATAACTGATTCCATAAGTTTGCAAGCAACGCAAGTGAGGGCTATGGGTCTGTAGTTCAGGGGGTCGGAGGGGGACCCCTTCTTAAAGACTGGGATTACAATTGCCTGACTCCAGGCAGATGGGATTTTACTTTGTGCAAAAGAAAGGGAAAACAATTTCGAGAGTGGATAACTGATTTCGAGAACCAAGGATTTAAAAAGGAAAGCCGACAAACCATCAGGTCCACAGGATCTGCTCGGTTTAATCTTGTTTAAAGAGGAAATAACCGTACTTTGAGGAAACTCGACCGAAGTGCACTTGGAGGTTAACGTGGAAAGTAAACAGTGCAGATGACTAGGGTCACCGTTGTCAGAGATACTGTTAGAAGCAAAGACATCACTTAGTGCCTCAGATTTATCAATGTTCTCGGTCAAGTATATGTTACCCACTTTGAGAGGTGGGAGGGCTCGAGATGAGTCGGTTGACCTTGTGTAGTATTTTAGTAATGCAGCAAAATTTCCCTCTCTGGTCACAGCTGATTCCTTCTCCCTGTACCAGGCTTCTGTGGAGTCTGAGTACTGTTTTCCTGCAGAGTTGTATCTAAGTAGAGCAGAAGGGTGCGGGTTATGCTTGTAACTTCTCCATAGTTTAAGCTTTCTAATGCGTAATTTAGTAATGTGGCGAGGGTAGCCAGCACGACCATTCTTTGGAGGACGGGGTCTGTTTCTGCACTGGTCGATGTGGCCTGTCAAAATTCGGTGAAAACAAGTCCAGGCCTGTTCAATGTCATAATGAACATGAAAAATTAGATTGTCCCAGTCAACAGTAGAGAGTGAGAGCCTAAGTTTAACAAAGTCAATCTTTCCCTGTCCAGAAGTGGGGGCCCCAACTAAAGACTTTCCAGAACCAGTTTGAGAAAGGTTTACAGAAAACTCTACAACACAGTGGTCGCTATTTCCAAAGTGTGCACCAACGCGAACGTCGTACACCAGGCCCTCATCATGCGTGAAAATTAAATCCAAAATATTGTTCCCCCTGGTCCCCTGGTCAACCAGCTGGCGAAGTCCCAGGGGCGCAACAAGCTCCAAAAAGTACTCATGATGTTGATCAAAAGCGACGTTCCGATCCCAATCAACGATCGAAAGGTTGAAGTCACCCAGAAGGATGTTTGAAAAAGTAGGGTGGAAAGAACGCTCGATGAAGTTGCAAAGAGACAAAATATCGGAATCAATGTAACTATTAGGCAAATAGCAAAGTATAAAAGTTAACTTGTTCCGGGGCATGGAAACAACAATGCCCTCAACCGAAGAGCTGACCTCAAGAACGGCAAAAGGTAAACTAGAACGGTGCAGTATGAGGAGCCCACCGCCCCGACTACCTCGATCGCGTCTAATGACTGCATACTCACTGGACCCCCCGAGCATAGCATCAGTAAAATCATGGGTAAACCTTGATTCAACCACGAAGATTACATCGTAATGGTTAAGACGGATAAGGTCCTTAAAACAGCCAATGTTTCTAATTACACTACGTGCGTTAAATAAAATGCAGTGGAGGGTGTCCTCAGCTGTTTCCATCTGTGGGGTAAAGGTGGGGCTGTCCCCAATTAATTCAGGTGGTTTTCCAAAGGTACATGGATTTTTAAAAGTTCATGCTGCAATACAGACTTTCCTTTGGAAGTGAGATGGATCGAATCCCTTGCTAATAAGGAGTGGTCAGAGCAAATTTGTTTGTCAATGGATATGAAAGAGAAGTTATTGTCAACACACATTTGTCGTAGAAGAGAGTTTGTATGTATAATCTTCTTATCCAGGTCTCTTTCTGATCGTCCAAAACGGGGAAAAAGGCCAATGATGGCGATTCTGGCCTTAAGGTGTCTCGCCCGAAAGATGATGCGAAGTCGTGAAGGTGAAGGGCAATTCTATTTGGAGTCTCCTCGTCAATGCTGATTGTCCCAGCGCAAATAATCAAGGCGCCATCCTGATTACAATTTTTCAAGGTAATATCGAGTTTGGATGAGAGTTGGTTTGCCTTAAGGCCTGGATAAGTCCAAGTTTTAGAACCAGGGTTGATGCCCCCCCCCTAAGGTTACGGACGTGGGAGTCACCTATGATAAATGTCTGATTCGTCCACTTTTGAGACAAGGAACTTATTTCGCTCACCCAATTTGCTTCGTTCCAAGGGGCCACCTTGTCAACCATTGGTTCGTTCTTTAGGTTGTTTTGCGAGTCGCACAGAGCATCCACATTTATTGACTGAGTAACAATGGGCACACTTGGATTCACAGTTGCTTCATTTCTGGGAGAACCGACAAAGTTTGCATTTTGTGTAGAACTTTTTCTCCTTTTTGAATTTCCACGTCTAGTAGTTACATTTCTAAGGAGGTCTGGAGGGAGGACAACTTCCGGTGACGCTTTATCCTTATCCTTCGTTTTTACGTGGTCCAAGTGAGCAGATAGGATTTCCAGGTTTCCTTCCGGTGAAGATTTCAATTTAACAATCAAATCGGTGCCTCCAGTAGGTTGCAAATTGAAACCGTCTTTATTTTGGTCATCCCCGAAAACACCATTTTGTTTTGAAGTGCAAAATTCTTCCAGTTTGGATTTGAAAACTTCCTCCGCTACCGCCGTCCGGGACTCGAATCTCGAATAGAGAACGTTTGCTTGAGTCTCAAGAATTTGTTGTTGTTTCTTGAAAAAAGCAGCAGTCCATTTTTCAAAAATACTAGTGAAGACCTCAAATCTCTTCAAGGGCCTGGGTAATCCGTTGCGGAATAACAGTGACATTTGCATTAATTTCCCCCAAATCCAGGTCCTTTTCAAGGCTGAACTCTTCCAAGCGATTAAGAAGTTTCATTGAAATGTCATGGAGGGCCGGGATGTTAACTGAGTCACTTGCTTCCCTGTCTGTAACGCTAGCATCAAAATTCGACAATGTACTCTGTTTTGGAGTGCTCAGGCTCAGACCACTCACAATTAGTGGAGATTGGTTTGAATCAAAATAGAGTGTCTGCCGACGTTTATCTATAAGGTTTGGATCTTGAATTTTCCTTAGAAGGTGGTTTGGCTGCTCATGGGCATCTTGATAAGAAAGTTTGTTCATATTTAGGCACAAAATCGTCTGCCCTATAGTACAGCTGTGGAGCGTCCACACGAAAATCGAAGAGGCGTACTTCAAAGAAACGTTCACACACTGGCAGAAGAAAACTGGAGAGACAAAACACACGGCCGTAACACGTTCGCACACAGTTCGAAGAAAGCAGAAAACGAGCAAAATAAAAAAATAAAAAAACCGTCCACACTGGGATGCGAACTTGCACCAATCCCCTAAACAAAGATGGCGGCCCCCATTCGGTTTACAATTCTGAGAGAACTTGACCGAATGAAAAGAGTGAATCCGATCACTTTGGTGTTTAACAAATGTTCAATTATAAACTCGGTATCTACTTTAATGTTCTTGGCCTTTAAGATGTTCAGTATGTTTAAGACTTCCTGGGTTGTTACTTTTGCAATAAATACCGTCTTGTCAATATTTTTTAAAGTTTTATTTTCATTAGTTGTTGACACACGTTTGATTTTTTCTTTACTTTTTTAACAAAAGAACTTGAGTCAAAAGCTATGTAGAAAGTTTTTTATATGCTACTCTTCTTAAAGTTATTGTTAATGACATTGTCAATATTGGTTTTACTGTTTTTTCTACCAGCTAACTGGTTATTGTTCTCCCAAATCTTGGCGCTTTCCTTTTTATGGGTATTAAAGAAATTATTATAATGTGTCTTGATGGTGGCACTAGGTTTCTGAAGATTCTTTTTTAACTGGCTGTATTGTTCGTTCAGGGTCTGATCCATGTAGTCTTTTTTATTTAGTTTATTCCAAATGTTTTTTTTTTTTTTTTTGTTAAGTTTAGTAAATCTTTGTTTATCCATTCTTTACTCTTTACGTCTTTTTGTGAAGGCTTATCATTCTTCATTACATGGTTGTTTTCAATATATTTTCGTAATGGTGGCCTCAATTTTATTGTAAATCTCATTTTTTTTTCAAGAAATTCCAACTGTTTCAACTAAATCTGAATGTTTTTATTTAAATAACTATTGAGTGCTAGTTGTGTTTTTTTTTTATTCCTTTTTTAGTTTATTATTCTGCGCCTCTCACAATAATATAATGGTTAGCTGACTTAATTTTCACTACAGAACCTTTACATTTGATTTTTTTTCTAATTTATTGAACATAACTGCTTTAACTAAATTGCTTCTCTCGTTGGGGTATTAATTCTTGGTGGTCATCGTGGCTGAGCGGTAAGAGAGATCAGCCTGGTTGCTGGTGGTTTGCAGATCTAGTCGAACTCCTGGATAAGGGATCTTGGCAAAGTCCCCAGCAGGAGTGCCGGCCAGGGTAGCGTGAGAGGCTACCATGCTCCTTCAGCAGCCGTGGGAACTATTCTGACCAATCTTTCAGCCCCTACGATGATCGGAAGTTTCCCGGAACGAATCCCCGGGTTGGCACCTCCCTTTACCAGATATTTCTTCTTCTCTAAAAGTCTGATAATGTTCCAAATTGAGCCGGTTCAGCCATACAAGCATTAAATTGCTTCAGCTGACTTAAGGCTCAAAAGAAATTAATTACCAAAAAAAAAAAAAAATTGATTGTTCAGATCTTATTAATGTTTTCAGATTGATATCTCTAAAGAAATCCAATATTTGCAGTACTTATTTATTCAATATTTTTTAAATTTGTTTAAAAAAAAAGTGATCGGTTGGAAGAGGGTTTTTTTTTTTTTTATAAATTGCCACCAGGTTAAATAATTCATCATCATTTGAAATAGCACTTCAATGGCATCATTCTCACCAGTTTTATACAGTTCTGATCAAATAAATTTAAAAAAAAATCCACCTTTCCTTTACTTTTTCCTACAAATTCTCTTTTATCATAATTTGCTATCATCTTAATCATTAAAAACTTACGGTCGGTATATATATATATATATATATATTAATAAACAAAAACGGAACGTTAAATGTTTAGAGTAAGGGTCTAAAAGTCAAAACCACGGACAAGCTTTGACAGTAAGGGTCTAGGTGTAAAATTTTGTAAGAGGCTGGTAGTCATTAGACCCTTACTACCCGGTGGTTAGCTTATAGTTCTACTCTATTCGGGCAGAAAGTGTCTATGAACGATTGTAGCAGGTTTTCTTTGTTCTTAGAACTTTAAGAACATAATTTTCTTGTGAAGTTTGGCATATTGTGTCTTTTGATGCTTTAGAATTTTTTTATTATATTTCGTAGATTTACGGCAGAGGATAGTAATGCTCTCTGCTGCAAATACCCTCAATGTTACTAAATCGAAAAATAATTTTCAACATACAGTAAAGCAGTAAACCTATATCATACTACCACTGGATCATCACATGGGAGGATTTCCAGTTTTTCGTGAAAATGTTTTTATTTCTGACCACCGGGTAGTAAGGGTCTAATGCCTACCAGCCTCTTACAAAATTTTACACCTAGACCCTTACTGTCAAACCTTGTCCGTGTTCCTTCTAGGTTTTGACTTTTAGACCCTTACTCTAAACATTTAACGTTCCGTTTTTGTTTATTAATTCGTGTTACTTTTAGAATTGCAGCTAAACTGTAAAACTGAGAGTTTAACACAGAGACCCAAGGCTAACTCTTACTATACTGTTAACAATAGAAACCAATCCTTTAATCTTCAGTCTTGCAGCTGGCGTTTGCTAATTAGCATTGTTGCATAATAACAATGTTTAAAACAATGTAAAACAATCAATCTGGTCGTTTACAGCTCCATAACCCCTGAACCACTTGACCAATTAGAAAATGCCTTATGGAAAGGGCACATCTATAGAGCAATACCTGTAAAATGAGCTAAGAACCGGCTTCATAGGACAAATGGTTTGACCTGTAGAGAGGACAGACGAAAGGTACATCCCCAGAACAAGACCAAGAACAAGACCAAGAACAAGACCAAGAACAAGACCAAGAACAAGAAGTTGTCTATTTGGCCCCTCTCTGTATTTGGGGTTTGGCTCGCCCTAATTTCACAATTTTTGGACTGCAGACAGGCCTTGACTAGTCAAGGCTAGATTCCAAATTTAGTTTTAAAATGTTTACTTTTGACGGAGTTATAAGCTCTCAAAGTTGAAAGTTTAACACAGATATCCTAGGTCGACCCTTACAGTGTTAATATATATATATATATTAATAAACAAAAACGGAACGTTAAATGTTTAGAGTAAGGATCTAAAAGTCAAAACCTAGAAGGAACACGGACAAGCTTTGACAGTCAGGGTCTAGGGGTAAAATATGTCAGTAAGAGGCTGGAAAGCATTAGACCCTTACTACCCGGTGGTTAGATTAGTTCTAGTCTCTTCGGACTGAACTTGTGTATGAACGGTTGTAGCAGATTTTCTTTGTTCGTAGAATATTGTTTTGGAACTTTAATAACACAATTTTCTTGTGAAGTTTGGCATTTTGTGTTTTGATGCTTTAGAATTTTTATTATATTTCGTAGATTTATGGTAGAGGATTACCATAATGCTGTCTGCTACGAATATGCTGGCATGTTACTAAATTGAAAAATAATTTTCAACGTAAAGCAAAGCAGGAAACGTATAACCATACTACCACTTGATCATCACATGGGTCATTGTAGGAGGATTTCCAGTTTTTCGTGAAAATGTATTTATTGCTGACCACTGGGTAGTAAGGGTCTAATGCTTTCCAGCCTCTTACTGACAAATTTTACCCCTAGACCCTGACTGTCAAAGCTTGTCCGTGTTCCTTCTAGGTTTTGACTTTTAGATCCTTACTCTAAACATTTAACGTTCCGTTTTTGTTTATTAATTCGTGTTACTTTTAGAATTGCAGCTAAACTGTAAAACAGAGCAGTTGACGGTCAAAGCTGATAACACAAGAGACCCTAGGCTGACCCTTACTAATCTGGCTATCGTCAATGGTAACAATAGAAACAAATCCTTTAATCTTCAGTCTATATCTTGCAGCTGGCGATTGCTAATTGGTATTGTTGCATAATAACCATGTTTACAACAATGTAAAACAATCTATCTGGTGGTTTAGAGCTCCGTAACCCCTGAACCACTTGACCAATTAGAAAAGGCCTTATGAAAAGGGCACATCTACAGAGCAATACCTGTAAAATGAGCGAAGAACCAGCTTTATAGGACAAATGGTTTGACCTGTAGAGAGGAAACAACAACAACAAGAAGCTGAACAAGAAGTTGTCTATTTGGCCCCTGTCTGCATCTCGGGTTTGGCTGGACCGAATTTCACAATTTTTGGACTGCAGACAGGCCTTTACTAGTCAAAGCTAGATTCCAAATTTGGTTTAAATATGTTTACTTTTGACGGAGTTATAAGCTCTCAAAGTTGAGAGTTTAACACAGAGGTCCTAGGTCGACCCTTACTAACACTGGCTATCGCCAGTGTTAATATATACCGACCGTATATATGTACCTCTTCTCTTGAAGTAGAAAGGCTAAAAATATGAAAAAGGTGTCAAAAGACTGGAAATTAATCCGGATTTCGCGTAAGCGTATTTTCGTAGTTCTAGGTAAATTTTTTCCCCTCGAAAAAAGCCCCTTTGGACCATTGTTGAAACGAATTTTTCGAAGTTGATTGTTAGTTTCGGAATCCTGCTGTGTGGATGGTCCACAATTGTTGCGCCACGTAGGAAGCGCATGGTCCAGTAGTGTTGTCTGTAGGATTACGGCTGGCAATGGCATTCAACAATGAGGCACGTGCAGCTCGATAAGGGACGATTGTTGGAGTTGCATTTTGGAAAATTCAAATACAAACTACCTATTTAGCATTATATTTAAATGAAATTACGTAAAGCTACGAAAAGATTAATGGTAAATTAGGCCTATTTAACAAAATATATTGATAACAAAAGGGTCAAAAATGTTTCCACGTTTGCATTTGTAAAAAATCGACGTTCGATCTATAGTGTGATATTAGCTGGTGCCCTACTCAGCAATAGTCCAGCCTAATTGTGGTAAACACGAATAGTTGCTAGGTACGATTTCGCCTTGCACGAAATCTTTTATATTAGTCAAAACTGATGGGCGACATGTGGTTGCTGTTTCAAAGTATCACACGTAGCGGGGAAGAAGATGGCTTTTAAGTAAAAATTCTTTAAATTTGTGAAACAAGGAAATCCATGTAAAGTCTGCAAAATTTATTGGAATTTAAAAAAACCAAGAGCGGCACAAAGGAGTATGCAACATGCATGATAAAATTACCAAGCATGTTTAGTTCAAGCATGCAGCAACTCGCGTGCTACAGCGTTGAAACGGCCTTACACCGCCGATAAATAAAGCTTCTTCAAGCCAAGGCCGACTGTGAAAAAATCGAGTGTCTCGCCTTCTGGCTCATTGTCAGTTTAGGTGCATGCCAAAAATGGGATGGCTTTTTCAAGACAAGGCCGACTGGGTCCAAATCGCCTGCCTCGCCTCCTGGCTCAATGATAGCTCAATCGCGTGCCAGAAACGGAATAGCTTCAAGACAAGGCCGATTGGGGAAGAAATCGCGTGTCTCGCCTCCTGGCTCATTGTCAGCTTAGGTGCATGCCAAAAAGGGGATGGATTTTTCAAGCCAAGGCCGACTGGGTCCAAATCGCCTGCCTCGCCTCCTGGCTCAATGATAGCTCAGTCGCATCCCAGAAAGGGAATGGCTTCTTCAAGCCAAGGCCGACTGGGCTACAAATCGCGTGTCTCATTTCCTGGCTCAAGGCCAATTCATGCGTGTGCCAGAAAGACATTGCTTTTATCGAGGCTTTTTTTGTCAGTCGTATTATGGCTAACAATCTGAACAAGAGGTGCATGTAGCTATTGGGTGGCCAGACCGTTGGAGTGATGTATGGTTACCATATCGTTTGTTTATGAACTGAAGCGTTAAGAAAAACGTGTCCTACATTCTGATCATTTTCTTGATTGTTTTAGATGTGGAATGTCTGTCAGCAGCTTACGAGCTGGAGCATGACAGCCCCTCGAGCGTATTCTTTAAGCTAAGGCCGACTAGGGTATAGAAATCGCGTGTCTCGCCTCTTGGCTCCTTGGCAGTTTAGGCGCATGGCAGAAGGGTGATGGTTTTCTAAACGGCGAAGCCGTTTTTTGTTTATGAACTGAAGCCTTACGAAAAACGCGCACTGCACTCATTTGCTTAATCGTTTTAGATGTGGAATGTCTCTCAGCAGTATAAGAGTTGCGGCATGAAAGCTCCTCGAGCGCAGCGAGACGATGCGGAATATGAGCGAAGCGAGCGACTCCGCTAGTAACCATTAAAAACTTAAGGTTGGTTTGTTTATTTGTTTGTTTGTTTATATGTCCGCTTTCTCCTCCGGAAGTAGGAAGGCTAAAAATGTGAGAAAGGTGTCGGAAAACAGGAAATTAATCTGGATGTTGTTTGGCATATTTTCGTAGTTCTAGGTAAAAGTTTTGCCCTCGAAGAAAGCGAAAAATCCCTTTGGACCATTGTTGAAACGAATTTTTGGAAGTTGATTGTTAGCTTCGGAATATCCTATTTTCCTGCTGAGAGGATGGTCCACAATTGTTGCTCCACGTAGGTGGTGCGTGGTCCAGTATTGTTGTCGGCGGGAGAAATGCTGACAATCCGAATAGTGTCATTCAAGAATGAGGCACGTGCAGCTCACTGATGGGCCGACTGTTGGGAGTTGCATATTGGATATTCAAATACAAATTACCTATTTGGCCGTAAATTTAAATGAAATTACGTAAAGATACGAAAAGATTAACTGCTAAATTAGGCCTAGTTGACGAACTATATTAATAACAGAAATGGGCGTCAGAAATATTTCTACGTTTGTATTTGTTAAACATCGACGTTCGATCAGTATGGCATTAGACTGCTCTAATCAGCAGTCTGGTGTAATTGTAGTAAACACGCATAACTAAACGCATAAGTAAACACGGGTATGATTTCGAGCTGCGTGTAGGCCTGACTTTCTTTAAAACCACACGAAATGGTTGGTTAACTTTGTCAACAAACGTTTGTGATGATCTTTGTTTAATGACGCGTTTTTTGTTTATGAACTGAAGCCTTACGAAAAATGCGCACTGCACTCATTTGCTTAATCGTTTTTACAACTATTTCGCCATTGGGGATGGGACGAAATATATTAATGGACAAAAACGTTAAAGCACAAAGCAGGACGTAAAGTAAACATTCCTAAAATAAATGAAATAAGAAAACCTATGATGGAAGGTATAAGAATTTATAGGGGTTTGGTGGTACCAACATAAATTATAGGCGAAATTATGGCCGTGTCAGTGTGGCTCAGCGGTAGAACCTTGGCCTTTAAGTTTAAAAGGTCGTGGGTTCAATACCCCGCTCAGGCAGTCTGACATACAAGTCCAAAAAGCAACGTAAATAGGTTTGCATCTGTATTTAATTATAGGCGACATGCGGTTCGTGATGTTTAGCTCTGGCATTGTTTCTACTGTGCAACTTACGCAGCACAATTTATTTGAATAAAAAAATCTGTTCACAACAGGGATCCGGTTGCAAAATTAGTAGCAAGACTTACTAAATTAGTTAACAAAAACGAACTCGTTTGATGCTTAAGGTAAGGTTTAACTGATTCGAAGTCAAAACAGCAAAGGAACACAAATAAACTGTCCTGTAAGGTTTCAGATACTGCAGTGTTGCTGTACTGTTTCGTCCACGTGAAACCTTACTGCTGTATTCAAAATGTTTTTACCAATTTTATTTTTGCACACGATACTTCAGTTAATGATTGGTTCATTCTACTTGGCTACACGACATCGCTGGAAAATGCTTAAAACATATAACCGTGTTAGTGGGTTTACAACAGCTCTACACGTAATTGAAGGTTCGTGCGAGGCTTTGAAAATCTAGAAATGCCCTGGAAAGTAATAATGTAATTCCATGCCTGGGAAAGGGCTTGAAAATCTTAAAACATGCTATATGTATCATCAGTAAGGTGATGAACGAAAATTAGATGTCGTGACTGAAGAACACTGAACAAATTTAGCCAAGAAAGTGGTCGAATGTGTAACCTTACATTTTTCTTCCATTGTTTGGGCATGACTTTAATTGTATTTACGTGTGTAAAAGTTGTATACAGCAGTAAGGTTTCACGTGGACGAAACAGTACAGTAACACTGCATTATCTGAAACGTTACAGGAAAGTTTATTTGTGTTCCTTTGCTGTTTTGACTTCGAATCAGTTAAACCTTACCTTAAGCATCAAACGAGTTCGTTTTTGTTAACTAATTCGTGCTACTTTGGCATACCATACAGTTTATTTTGTTGTTGTTAACTAATTCGTGCTACTTTGGCATACCATACAGTTTATTTTTTTTTAAGTTTTGCATCTTTATCAATCAGTCTGTCTTACGTACTCGTTACAAATGCACTGAATTTCGCTCGCTTCGCTCGCTCATTCAGTGCAAGGCTTTCTTATGGTTACTTTGTCTGCAGTTCTGTATTAGCGGCTTTGTCCGTTATTTGCAATATAGGATGGCAAGTCAAATGTGCAACGGACATTTTAACTTTAGCATGGGAGAGTAGCGTGAAATCATTATATAAATCAATTGGTAATAAGAATAATGCTTCCTCTTCACGTGCGGGTGAATTGTTGGCTCACCAACATTGTTAGCACTTAAACTTAAGGCGATGCGATGCCATGTATATGGCGTTTGCTGATTGGCATTGTTGCATAAAAACAATGTTTAAAACAATGTAAAACAATCAATCTGGTCGTTTAGAGCTCCGAAACCCCTAAATTACTTAACCAATTAGAAAAGTCCTTATGGAGAGGGCACATCTACAGAGCAATACCTGTAAAATAAGCCAAGAACCAGCTTTATAGGACAAATAGTTTGATCTGTAGACAGCGTAGCAGAAACGTGTCGTGCCAACAAGAAGCCGCCGCCGCCGCCAAAAATGAAAATCACGATTCCAGCTCAAGTCCAGATCTACGCTATGACAAATCGGAAATTAATAAAAGTTGGTACACGTGTTGGCCAAGTTCCATAAAGCTCATATATCGAATTTCAGTGGACAATGTAGGAAGACGACGAAGAAATTAAGCATCGAAATTTCCGCTTTAACATGGGAGACTAAGGTCAAACCTTACAGTAAAGGCTACCGCCTTTACTAATAACATAAGGACAAATGAAATAGTATGCACAAGTTATGGTTTGCTTATGAACTGAACCATTACGAACCATTGCAACAATCCAGAATCAACTACTCATTGAGATGACGCATGCTAAATCTAGACACTCGCTAATGTGTTGCCATCAAATAATAATCATGGGACAAACCTTGGGCGGAACCTGAACATAAATATGCATTTCTAACGGTTTGTTTTTTCGAAAACAAAAATCGGTGGACAGTGGACACATGATAGACCACACCGTAGCAATTACAATAAAAAGGAAGCGAAAAAAGTTAACAAATTAACTGAGCAAAACAACGGCTTCTGTTTAGAAAAAAAAAACCATTAGAGCTCATATCCCATACTCACAGCCGTGAAGGTACTCGAACGCAACGACCTATAATTTGAACTACGATTCGCAAAACGGAAACCCACAACACACACAAAATGGACGCCACAAGCAGCAATTCGCTACAAAATTGAAAGATAAAAAATGCGTACACAAAATGAACACGTAATTACTGAAACGAACTAGAAATAACCACCTCAAACGACACTTCAAACACAAACACAGGAAAAAAACTGCCTAGGCGTCTGCTTGTTTCACAAATTATAAATGCACTCAAAATACACACATATTCACTCACATGAAACAGACTTTATACGAAACAACAAACACAGACAAATATAAAAAAGTCTGTATAATACACAAATTATGCGTGCACGCTCAAACACCGAAACATTAAACTTTTCTAACATAAACTGCGCTTTCCTTCTTGCATACCGTTGATCAAAAACAGTCCTTGTTTCCTGGTATTGGAGTTCAAATTGTAGTTCGTTGCGTTCGAGTAAACTCTAATCCGTTTTTATTCGTGTACCTTCACGGCTGTTAGTATGGCGATACGAGCTCTAATGTTTTTTCGCTCAGTTACACTTCACATTATATCTGACATTTTCTTCATTCATTTGTATTGGGAATTTTTTCATTATCTTTTACCACATTATTCTCAATATTCAACAATTAAGCGAGTACCGTAAGTTAGTCTATAGTACCTTTACTAAGGTAGCCTTCATGCCAAGCTTCAACTTGCAGTATTGCAGTTATAATTAAGATAAACAAATGTAGTTAGGCTGAGATATAAGCCAGATGTGCTTTTTCCATTGAGGGCAATAAAAAGGCTTTGCCATAATTACTCACTAAAGTACTGCTGTGTGCGACTACGCAGCAGCATCATTCCTGCTGCTAGTTTTCATGCCATTTCCACTGCTATTAGTATTACATGGATCTAGTTAAACTCTGATAGGTGGATATTTGCTTTTTCAAAATAACTAAAAACGTTTTACAATAGAGCTTCTGTCTATCTCAGGAGATTGAAATACCGTTATTTCGACCAGTGTTATGGTATAGTGTGTGTAGTATTTGTAACAACAAGGGTAATAAAGATAATTATTCTTTTTAAAATACGAGCCTAGCTACATTATTTAATATTCCTACAACAGCAGTTTACAGTTGAAAGTTAGTATGAATACAATGGTACTGTGGTACTGCAAAACGACTATTGATCGTCCACCTCTTCACATTCAGTCACTAATAAAAATGGCATAGTAGCAGAAAACTAAGTTCCATTGTGGGCAGTTGGAAGTTACGAATTACTTCTTTTATGCACAAATAAACTAAGTTCACAATTTTTTCCGCAGTGAATTCATCTTAAATAGACATAGTAAATCATTTTTTTTGCAGTTACATTAAGTATTAGACTTGAATGGTATTTCTCATAGCTGACTCCGCTAACATTTTCTAATCCCACTAATCATTGGTCGACAACTATTGACAGGGTTACAGGGACGACGCTAAGGGGGGGGGGGGGGGGGGGGAGGGGGGGGCGCCCCCCGCCCCCCTGGGTTGGGGGGGGCCCGGGGGGCCCCCCCCCCCCCATCAGATCAAAATCAGACACATAAACGAAGAAAATTCTGGTAACTTATTAAGAAAAACTAAGTTAGTTTCTTTCACAACGACAGCAAGGACTTGAGGTCGCATCAAGAGAGCCTCTCTTTAACTGTGAGAGTTGTAAAATCATCTTTTTTCAGTTGGTTTTATAAATATAAAAAAAAATGGTGTAGAAAACAGTTAAGAACGTTTGGCGTGAGAAAGAATTGCAAGAGAGTTATTTTTACTTTTATTCTTTTTTTTTTGGAAGGGGGGGGGACCCGCAAAAGTAGCATTTTTCGGTTCGCCTCCCTGGCTAAAATTGCTGACCCACTGCCGCCTCCCCACTGAAGTGATTCTAGCGTCGTACCTGCTGGGTTACCAGCGTACAGGGGAAATTTATACTAGCAGACTAGGCTATGTGAAACGTCACTCAAATAAGTAACAATGCTTACTATAACTGCAAGGAAATTATTATCTGTGTATATTTAAGATACATTAGTCAACTATGGACTGTACAGTAATCTTAGTTAGCGTGCCATAATAGTCAGAGGAGACCTATCGGTTAATATGATGTTTCTCAAAGTAAACTAAATTTTGAATAATTTCCGTAAGTAGTTTGTTTTAAACCTGTTTAAAGGTTTAAAAGCAAGAAACCTTTCGGCCAACAGAATGGTTTGTATGTTCAACTTCATATGACGTACTGAATACACGGCGATTACATGGGCACCATTAAGAGCTGTACCACAGTACCAGTCATTTCATAGGTGGCAGATTTCAGCATAAACCAACTACAGCGGTTAATGAAACAAATTGTTGGCCAACTCCCAGTTTGGGGAAAGGGGAGGTACTGGCCCTCCGACTACCATAGTTAAAACACTACTTATTTAATAATGTGCATGCTGACGCCCACTCCCGTCACACACCAGGCTGTAAAAGCCCAAAAATGTATGGAGCTCTCATTTCATCTCTGATGGCCTTTCCAACACTTAGCTACTCTAGAGTAATTACTATGGGAGTTGGCAGGCAAGCAAACTATTAGCTAGTTGTCCAATTTGTAACTTTATTTAGTATCATATTTTGCTTTGAAAGAGGATTAAAACACATCCCCACTTGGTTTATTTTGTATCAGTCGGCCTGTTGCCGTCAATTTCAACCAAATTCCAGCTTTTGTATCACATTATTATGAGCCCTGAGCCCAAGCTATGGGATCACGCTGTATTACAGTGTCCTCTACAAAATTCCTGGCGCTGCTGAGGGAATGCTGTGTCGAGATATGCGTAGAAATAGGTAGACGTCTTAAAAAAGCATCTTGTGATGGTTTGTCATTATGACTTTGATTTTTAATGGGACTGGTACTGCTACAAAAAAAGTGTCTTAAAATTGTATTTAGAAGATTTTTGAAGTAGGTACAAAACATGCCTGACTCGCTTGTGCTCACATGCTAGTCGTAGCTAACACAGGACATCAGGAACCGAACCAGTCTAAAATCTTGACATGGTCAGTTTATTGGAATTTAGTCCAAATTATTTTTCGATGTATTTTTTCAACAGGCGATGCCTTCCATGCTTTTAGACATAGCCGTTAATTTAAATGCAGTGTTTATACAGGGTGGTCCACAAAAAACTGACGACCCAAGATTTTCTAAGTCCAACTTTTCTAGTTAGTACCCCTCAGAACCAGGAGAGGACAGAAATCTTACCATTTCATTAGATTTGATTTCTGTCCAATCCTGGTACTGAGAAGTGCTAACTAGAAAAGCTGGACTTAGAAAATCTTGGGTCGTCAGTTTTTTTGTGGACCACCCTATACTTGAGGCAAATTTTAGATGTTTCCGTCGGACATTTCGATGGATTTTAGAAGCTCGTCGTACAGATTAACCATCGTCGGACGGTCCTCATTATTTTCACAACACTTCGTCTATGGCAATATATAAAGGCACAGCAAAGAGTTGTTGGGTAGCAAGAGGCATCAATCTAAAAAGATGTGCTGAAAGTAAAGCATACTTGCAAAAAAAAAAATTGACTCCAAAATGTGCAGTTTGAGCCAAAAGTCTGATTGATTTATTTCATTCTAGGTTGCCTGTAGAACTGCTTTTTTTATATCCTAGACAGAACACGAAAACTCTGTAAAGGGAATTAAAATAGTGTAGCATTTCTGATCTTCCCTGTACCATCGTTGTGGCACTGGGCTGTTGGCGATTCTGTAAACAAGTTGCTAAGCAAATCTTTAGCAGCCATGTGCAAAGGGCATAGAATTTTTGACAACAGGCCTACACACTAAAAACTTGCGCGAAAAAATATTAATTTGATAAAGTAAAATGAATTTCACGTCTCAGTGTTATCCAAAGGGTGATGAAGAGACCTGGAGTGCCAGTTGCACCAGCACACTTGCTGCTATCGTTCCACAAAATATTAACAAACGTGGAGTTAGTCTGTGTCCCTAAAACTACACCCAAAACTACGACTGCTGATACTTTTAACATGAATTGCTACTTAGCATCATGTTAAAACCAATTAAATTTAAGAATTGTTAAGCAGTAAAAAGTAAAGATTTAATACATTTTGTTCTACTTAATATACAAACCTTTTAGTACCACGTACTAAGACTTTATCACATCAAGGATCTGCTAACACTGAACGATATTATTGCACCCTCGTCTGCTACAAAAGCTTCCCAAACAGATAGGAAGAAGCTGTGCGTTTTGAAGTCTTCAAACGTTTTATCTAAGTTTGATAAGACTTCTTGAAAACAGTTTTACCAGAGGACACCCTCTTAAGCTTGAGGTTAGAGTTGTTCTAAGGAACTGTACACAATTTTTTTTACTCAAACCGAGTTTTAAGACCTTGGAATAGTCTTCTTCAGGGCTGGTTTTAACAGCGAGTCTCGCCCAATTTAAAAGGGACCTACAAAAATTCAATCGTTCGGACTTCATGAATTGTTTTTGGATTATTTTTAAATTTTATGTTTCATTGAATTATATGTTTTATATATTCTTTGTATACCTTTAGATGTTCTTTTTACTCTTTAAATTGGGACCAGTGTTAGTGGTGGAATACTAGCCCTTCTGGTATCCCTTTTACTTTTGTGTAATAAAATATCCTTTCATTATTTATTATCTTGTTATGTATTTACCTTAAAACCTAGTCGTATCTCAAGTGACCTTTGCCGGTAATTTGCTCTCATCAATAACTGGTTAATAATGGTTGTTTATTTTTCCAATTTTTTATTTCAACGACCAGAGAACAACTCCAACACCCGAATCGCACCTGCCCCATCGGTCAGCCAGTTCACTTTGCCAACGAAACCCCCACAGAACAAAGGTTCATTATGGAGTCTGATGGAACGCCGCAACAGCCGACGAGTGATCCCGATTTCGTGGCGCAACTCCGAGGTCGGGGCCGAATCCCAGTCTCATTGCCATGTGCCCATCATTCAGCCCCATTACACAACCAACCAAGGCTTCCTGTTCCCCGTAAGTGCTGCTTGAAATAGTTAGATATAGTACTTATAGGTATTCTCTAGTCCGCTTCTGGCATGAATAACAACAGAGAACCCGTTAATGTTGTCAGACTTTGGAGAGAGTTTCGAAATTTATTCGAGGTCTACTTAAAGATAATAGGATTTTGAGAGATTAAAATAAGTTTAAAAGTTATACTTTGCTTATTTATCCGCATTGTATTTTGTAAAAATTAAGGATTTTTTAGGGAGGATGACGTAACAAAAATCTCGCATCGAAATGTATTTTTGGTCCTGGTGTTAGAAATGCCTACGAACTCTTTTAAAATAATCCCTTCTCCCTTAATAAGAGAAGGATCGTCGGCTAAAGAAGGGTATTGACAGCGATATACCTTACTGTAATCCTTGCGTAGTCGACTGAAAAGAGAACGTAACCATAATACATGAAAAGACTCGAAGAAACGCCCACCAAAATAAAACGATTCTTAAAACTTGAAACATTCAACTTAACTAAAAATTTTACGTCTCAAAGACTTCCAGGAAAGTCTTCAGTAAAATCACCATTTTAAAATCACCATTTTTTTTTACCCGCAATTTCAACAGTAATCGAGGCCATAGCTTTAAATTGCAGGGTTTTGTTTCAAGAAATAACTGCTGACAGTTCTTTTCCACTGAAAAGATTGCTTGACCATGGAACTCCCTTCTGGAGCACAGTTTCGGGCTCATCTGCTAATAGATTCAAGGCTCGACCTGACTTTTGGAAGCATTGACTTGCTTTGGGTTTTTTTATGGAGGGGGGGGGGGTGACTTTATAAGCCTTGGCTTTGCACTATCATTAATCTAATCATATTTTTTTGGGTTTATAAACTGATAGGATTTTTTTCAGCAGTATATTCCTACATTCCCCATAAACTTTCTCTTTTAAGTTTCTATCTGATAAATGAAGCACGAACTACAGCTGTGGTAATGAGGGTTGGAACAAGATACCAAGGACTTGTACCACGAATGAGGTTCTCTTACTGACATTAAAACGTTATTTGTGGAAAAATGTCAATGATTGTAGTAGTAAAGCTATTCTTTTAAGTAAATTATAAAAATCTGTTTTATTTCAGGAATGAATTGCCAAATAGGTGGCTACTTAAAAATATAAATATAAATTGTACATATTCAAATACACCCAGGGCAGTACCGAAAATTGCAGAAAGGGGGAGGAGAGGTTATGGTTCAGTCCGAAGCAAAATATTTTTAATCGGTCTGCCACAAGATTTTTTTGAATGAAAAAGGGTCTGGAGGCTGAGAGAGAAAGACACTAGGTTAGGCTGCGAGGGGAAAGGAAGAAAGTGTTTTGAGTTAGTGAACTGGTTTATGTTCATGGTCTATTGGGTATTCGACTTTTCAAATGTAACTCGTACCAGATGACATTCTCTGAAGCTTACAATACAGGCGTCTCACTTGGATTGCCGTCAAAACTTTATTCCGTTAGGATGATTGGTGGTCACGTCTTGTTCTGTAGAGGCATTCCGGAAACGTTTAATCCGCATAAATCTCCACAAATTCATGCAACGTTCCGACCCCTAAACTTGAAATGAGTCTGTCTATCCCACATGTCTTTTTAGTCATTGACATACCCTCGAATCGAGGTGAACTCGCTTTTAATTCATTTGAATTTTCCCTTCTTATTTTTTTTTATTAGATTTGGCAGGCTGTCAGTGGTCCCCCGATCCTTGCTTGACCATTTGCAATTGCATTATTTATTTATTTCCTGCACTAACTTGCTGTATTTAGGATTTTTTTTCTGAGAAAGAAGACTGCGTATGGCAGAGAGAGGAAAGGGAAGAAAGTGCTTTAGGTTCT
>JAHWFP010130716.1:52950-73043 GCA_023313725.1 Lithobius niger
GTGAACTAGTTTCTTGCAATAACTTACCTTTTTCAGGATCTTTTTTTTTCTAGGAGAGAAGACTGCATTTGACAGGGAGGAGGAAGGGAATAACGTGCTTTGGGTTCATGAACTAGTTTCTTGAAATGACTTGCCTTTTTCAGAATTTTTCTGCTACGCTTCATACAAGTGCTTTTACCAACTGTGCTGGGCTGGTGCAATGTGAACTATGGCGTGCTGAGACCAATTTTCAACTTAAACGAATAATCCTTCCTGGGTCTGAAACTTAAATCGGCGTATTATAACTATTTTAACTTTTAATAACTTTTCCACTTTTTATGGGGGTGTCTAATTTAACTGGGTTTTCATTGTAACGTTATTCTAAACGAATTATTATCGTGTGACTAATATCATGCTAATTATGGTACGAAATCTTTCACATGATAATGCCGCTTATAATAATACACTAATTGTTGAAAATTTAACTAAACAATAAAATGAGCAATTAACTATGTGCAATGATAATGCTCAACCAATTGAACTATCTGTGATATACATAGTGACACATGTTCTAAAAGGACATCTCAACTTGGGCTTTATGTACAAATATGCTTTTTGTGTAATTCTCATCAAGCAAGTTTTAGCAATCAGTTGCTTTTTTCAAAACTATGCAACTTAAAAATGTTTTTTTTATTGTGATAGTAAGTGCAAACATGTTTCTTTACTGCATAGTGTTTTATTTTTCTAAGTCTCTGCTTAAACTTGCTTTCAGCCAATTATTTCCAAGCCGTATGGCTAGTCCAAAATTACTTTTCTAGTAATTCTAGAAATGTGCAAGTTATCGCCAAGAATTTCAGTGTATTCTATAATAATAATAATAATAATAAATTTTTGACCACATGTGTGTCAAGGTAGTTGGAAGGGGAGAGTGTCCCACTAACACCAATCCTAAAACTAAAAGTCTGATCAGTCACCAGGTGATGCCCGCAACTGCCCAGCCCACCCCGGCCGCTTCAAGAAACGTTCAAACGAGAGACCGCACAAAGCGTGTTTGAAGGCTGCAGTGGAATTTGCCGAGACTGCCCTCTCAGGAAGGGAGTTCCAGGCTGGGATAACCCGAACAGAGAAAAAGTTTTTTCTACAGTCACGATTTACCCTTGGAGCCACCAGTTTCAAAGAGTGCCCACGGGTGGAGTGCACTGTGCTCAATTCGAAAAATGGCAGGACAACATTAGTGTGTTCGTGGAGAATTTTAAAAACCAAAATGAGATCAGATCTCAAACGGCGAAGCTCAAGAGATTCAAGACCTGCTTTCTGCAAGCGTGCACAGTAAGGCATCTCTCGCAAATTTGGCAAACTCTTCGTGAAACGTCGCTGCACCGACTCAATTTGGTCAATGTCCTTCAAGAGATATGGTGACCACACAGAGCTTGCATATTCCAACAATGGCCGGACAAAGACTTTAAAAGCCCAGATCTTAGTTGTGATATTTCCCGATCGAAAACAACGGTTCACAATGGCAAGTCGTTTAAATGCTGCCGTGGACACATTCCTGCAATGCAGAGACGATTTTAAATCAGATGTCAACCAAATCCCGAGGTCCCGTACTTCTGATACATCTGGAATGCGGTTATTATCGATCAAGTAGGAGGCTGGGTTTATATGATGGCCAATGTGGAATGACTGGCATTTTTTGATGGAAATTGGCAATTGCCATAAATTAGCCCAATGACTGACATTGTCTATCATGCAAGCAAGTGTTTCAGTGTTTTCTGCAGTTAAGACCTCAGTGCTCAGCTTAAGATCATCTGCAAATTTAAAACTCGAAACATTTTCGCTATTGCACACAAGGTCGTTCAGATAGACCACAAATAGCAGTGGCCCAAGGACCGAGCCTTGTGGTACACCACTGATGGTTTGCATTTTGGTAGAAAACGTATTTCCAACAATGACCCTCTGGGATCTATTTGATAAGAAGGCAGCAATCCAATTTAGTAACTTACCGCCAAAGCCAATGTTTCCAAGTTTGAATAATAATTTGCGGTGAATAACAGATTCAAAAGTTTTTGAAGATCGAAATAGACAATGTCAGATGGCACCCCGACGTCAAGAGCACTTGTCCAGTTGTCCATGGCAAGGAGAAGCTGATGGGTTACAGAGCGCCCCGGCATAAAACCAAACTGGTCACAGTTAATCAAGTTGAACTTCTCCAAAAAAGACAACATAGTATTTCTAACTATGGTCTCCATGACCTTGCATGGAACAACCGTAAGAGAAATTGGTCGATAGTTTGAAGGGTCTGCCACCTCACCCTTTTTAAAGACAGGTATGACGTTTGCTGTTTGCCAGATTGTTGGCAGAACACCCTCACGGAACGAATGTTCGAAGATAACAGCTAACGGAAAACAAATTTCATCCTGGATCTGCTTGTAAAAAAAAGTGGAGAAACCTTCTGGCCCAACTGCATGACTTGATTTCAGTTTTGATATGGTAGTTCGAACCAAGGAAGGAGAGAAAACAACGGAGGAGCAGACCGCGCTGTCGTACCTGCAAGTACTCCCGGCATCCAAAGGGCAGTCGTCATCAACAATGCCGTTTGAGGCGAATATCTTGTTAAGGGATTCAGCCTTGTCAAAATCTACAGTGAGAAAATCATCTCCAGACTTCAGTGGGGGAATAGTACGGGAGGAGCCAGTTTGCTGGCGGTAAAAACGGAACAGTGCAGAAAGGGAACCTTCCTTGACAATTTTTGATTCCGCCACCTGGTGCCAATCATTTACCAATTTAGTGTAGTCACTTTTACATCTATTATAATTAGTAAGGTTTGCAGGAGAATGCTCTCTTTTGAGAAGCTTCCGCAGCTTCAGCTTACGTCTGCCAACCTTAGCTATAGCAGGAGGGAGGCCAAGCTTCATCCTATGATTTCTGGCTGAGTATTGCTGGCTCATGTTAACCATAGTTTTCAAAATCTGCATGAAGTTTGACCAAACACAATCAACAGATGTTGCTAGTTGTAAGGACCACTCTCGCCAGTCGTACGCTGCCAAGCGCTTGCGAAGTAAGTTAAAATCTATTTTCTTAGTTGTAGGTGCCTTCTGTGTTGGAATCGCAGTGGCACAATGTAACCGGAAAGAAACAGTGCAATGGTCACTCGAGCCGAGATGGTCTTCAACAGACAGATCATAGACCAGACGCTCATCCTGAGAAAAGACAAGGTCGAGTATGTTGTTTCCTCGGGTAGGATTTGTTACATGTTGCTGAAGCCCCAACGGTGCAATAATTTCTAGGAAGTGGCGATGATTCGAATCGGCAGCTGTTAAGTGGGTCCAATTTACCGTGGAGAGGTTAAAATCACCAAGGATAATGTTGGAGCAATTGTTTCGAATTGCTGTGACCAAAAAGTTACCCATGTTTAAAATTTGTGTTGGTTCGTGACTGTCAGGCAAATAACCCAGAACAAAATTCAGTTTTTGTTCCGGCAACAAAACTGACATAGCCTCAGCATTGCCAGCAAACAAACCTGGAACCACCTTTAGTTCTCTACGATGTAAGATGGCGACACCGCCCCCCCCCTGGTGGCCCTGTCCAGCCGCACCATCTCATAGTTGTAAGGCCCAACCACCATACGGTCGGTAAACCCCGGGGACAACCAAGTTTCCACAACAAAAATAAGATCAAAACAGTTACCCGCAAGAATGGACCGCAGGCCACCTAAGTTCCTGACCAGACTTCTAGCATTTAAAGTAAGACAATTCAAATCGTTAGACAAGGATGTAATAGTTTGATCCCGTGAGGATGTGGACGGAACCCTCGTGTTGCAGGATGGAATACTTCCAGTTAAGGCAACTTGTTTTCCGAGGATGAATGTATGGAGAACAATTCGTTTTGGAGGAGACCCTTGCCCTTGTTTGTTAAATGAAGCCCATCCCGTGAGAACTATGTGTGGTCAGCACAGAGATGGTTGTCGATAGAGATAAAACTAAAGTTATGGTCAACACACAACTTTCGCAGAAGAACATTTGTATGGGCTACAATCCTATCTTCTTCACGTTGATTTTTACGCAGTCTTGGAAAAAGTCCCACAAGTGAGATCCTCGACCCTGGTCTAGTCTGTAGCAGCCGTGTTGTAATGGATGAGATGTGGTGAACAATGTGGTTTGGTGGATCATCAGGGACGTTGTTGGAGCCTACACAGATGATGAATGTGGCATCTGCAGCAGTTTCATGTGTTACTTCTGGAAGCTTATCAATAAGTTGCTCTGCCTTGATTCCCGGATAAGTCCAGGTCTTAGAATGAATGTTACAGCTACCCCTTAGAGACCGGACATGCGAGTCTCCCAGTATAATTGATTGCTTGGACCAGTTTTGCAAGGTCGGCCTGGTCACTAATGGTGAACCAGCAAAGGAAGTGTCTCGGGAACTGGATGTTGTTTCATGTTCGTCGTTTTTTTTTTGACAGACAGTGTCAACCACTGACATCCAGCCTTCAGTAATATTTGACCCAGCAGCCACTGGTCGCGTGTTAGCATCAGTATTATTCTTGTGGCCCGGTCGGGTTCTACCCTTGTGTTTCTTACGCAATGTAATGTTTGAGTGAATCTGGTCTGTTTCAATATTTAGCAAGTTTGGACCTTTCTGTTCCTTGCCTAGATGGTTAGCACCTTGGTTTGCAGCATCTCCAAACCTGTCAAGGTGTGACGAACGTAGCACAGTATCGCCACCCGGTGATGTGGATAAAAAAGTAGTTACTCTAAGTGTGTCGCCCAGAATTTGCGCTTCATTTTGAACAGTGTCACCCTTAAAAGCAAGGTCCTTAGTGAGCTTGGATATTTCGTCGCGCACAGTGGCACAAAAACGTGATTCCTGATTACACAGATAGTGATCAAAAGTAGTCTTCATATCTACTAAGTGATTTGCCAGGATGTCCTGTTGGGCAAGTAGAACCTTCGAAGCCCAAGACTTTATGACCTCCTTCAGACCATCAAAAAGTGTTCCTGAAGCCTTGTCGGCTATGGCATCCTGAATAGTCGATAGTTTAGAATTAATGTCCATGAGATCCAAGTCTTTTTCAATACGTGAACACTCCAGCCCATTTAGTAGTCTTAAAGAAAGGTCAGCCAAATCACCAGTGGGGTGGTCCACATTAAGTTCGGAAATCATCTGTGCTGGGCCATTATTATGATGGACGTTCCTCGGGGTTGAAAGAGATGGTGTGGAGTCCAAAGTATCGAAGAACATGGTTTTCCTCCTGGATTTTCGGCTCAATTCGGTAGATTTATTGGGGAGGAAGGCAAAATCATCCATACAGCACTTTTGCACAGAAATCCCGCATACAACAGGCGACGACATCACGTTTGAAAAAGTATATAAAAAGTAAAGAACAGTAAAAATGTGCTCTTACGTCTCACTTCCTCCTTTTTACTTCCTTCCCCCCCCTTTTTTTTTATTCTGTAACACTGATTGAGGCCCTTCTAAAAATGTTTTACTTCACTTTCTATGTTATATATTCTTAAAAAGAAAAATTATACATGTCTCAAATTCTGATGTCTGCCCACTCTGTAGCTGCAATGATGCTGTACTGTCTAGAACGGCAACATAGTGCAGATCGCGCTCACGGTTTAAGTTACTATCTAGATCAGCTGCTCAGATTAGCAGGAACTGTCTGGTTCTGCCCACCCCCTTCTCCTTATTCACTCAGTCTCTTGCATTTACTGGATACTCCATTTAATCACTGTCGACTCTTTGTCTCCGGAAACTGCCGTTTCAACCAACACTCTGGCTTATTCTTACGTGATCAACCAACATTCGGGTTTATTCTTACGTGATCAACCAACACAGAGTTTATTCTTACGTGATCTAGTATTATAAGAATGTCAGGACATAACTGCTGTGACATTTCAATATTATGATACTCAATGCGTCTCTTTTTTTCTTCAAAGTCTTCTGCCGTGTTTTGCGAGGCAAGAGATGGTGATAGCGTTAGCTTATTACAATAGTCGTATGGGTCTAAAAGAAGTCGTTCTTTGTATTGGTACAATTCTTTTTCATATTCTGACAAGCCATGATTTAAATATTCTGCTACATCAAGGTCAGTAGGTGCGTTAAACGGTGTTGGTTTTCTGCTTTGGCATAAAAACCAAGTTCTCAATTGATTTACTTGTGAACGTCAATTTTTTGTTGTGTCTAGATAATGCAGCCCAATAGTTGTACAATTACGTCATGAACAAACTCCATTACTCTGTACGGCCCACACTATGCTTTCTGTAATTTACCACTGATTTGTCTAATCAAAACATAAGTCTTGAACAAAATGTAAGCATCGACTAAATATTGATACGGTTTTGCTGTTTTATTATAAAAATCCTGTTGATGTTTTACTGCCAGCCAATTATTATTACGTACTAGCTCAAATGCTGCTTTCAATTTCGTCTCCAATCTTAACAAATCAGTTTGTATCATCATACATAATTCTAACTATTTCATAACACAAAAGCACTAGATAAATATGAACCATGGTGTAAATAACAAGGACTAATTAATGTAGAGGAATGTAGCAATGCATTAATTTGCTATACAGATGGCTGATAACCATTGCACCACTGATCTATACAGTACGCTGCTACATAATTGGCTTTATAATTTTATAAATGATCTCGATTCGACCACCTGTCCATGATACATTTGGCATAAAATTTATCTGCTTTACATGAAATAAATTAGATACTCTGGCAGCAATATCTGCGCAAAATTCTCTACCTCTGTCATTGGATAAAAATCTGGGGAAACCAAATCTTACGATCAATTTACTGAACAACTTTCTGGCAATCGTTTTGGCTCTTATCTGGTATGCCAGTTGCAATAACAAATCTACTGAAATCATCTACCATGTAGTTATATGTAAATTTTCTCTTAACGCTTCTGTGAAGTAGGCCGATAAGATCTGTTGTCCAGGCAACTGGCTACCTATAGGCTTAAATGCTCTTAACATAGCTTTATATGGTTTATGTGACTTATTATACTGTTGACAAATGACGCATGATTTGATATACTGCTTAACATCTTTCTCCACTGTCGGCCAACAGCAACATGTACGTATCAATTCTAACGTACGCTGCTTCACACTGGCCATCTGACTGAGACTAATGATAATCAAGAATTCAATGCATAACTAACATTTCAGGTATGCAGATTTGTGCTACGTTTTCTATTTGAACCTGTTCTGGTTTTGCTAAGCGAATTCTATAATGTACGCCATCATCTTTAAAGTAAATATTTTTACTGTTCAATGTGTCAACCAAATGTACTAAGGACTGATCTTTAAGTTGATACAGGATACCTCCAAATTACTAGTGGGAGTGCTGCTCTGCTGCTAGATGTGCTCTTGTCCAAGGTACTGAACGTCCAGCACAGATGGGAACCTCAATTCTAGAAAGAGCATCTGCTACAGCAAGTGTTTTTACGCATTATGCTTTATTTCAAAATCACACTCCCTCAATTCGAGTAAAATTCCTTCCAACTTCGTAAAACTTGTTACACAATATAAATAGCAACAGTCTGTCTAGAGAACTTCCATTATTATCAGGTGAGAGCAGCTTGGTATTAAATGAATGCGCGATTATTTTTGTGGTCTAAACCTTTTTCCAAGTAAATATGTACGGACAATATACAGAATCGCTAGAATCTCTTGCTGCTGTGGTATCTTCCTGTTTTGTGGGGTAAGCATTTTAGATGTATATGCGAGTGGGTAATTTATACCAACATTTACCTGGCTTAAACATCCATCTAAGGCAATATTTGAAGCATCTATTTCTAAATGGAACGTTTGTGAAAAATCCGGATATTTTGGCATGGTTGCTTTAACCGTAGCTATTCTGCTTTCTCGGCAGGCCTCGTTTGTGGCACTATTCCATACAAACTTACGATTTTTTTCTTGTCAATCGTGCGACCGGTACTGCGACTTTACCAAATTAGGAAATGTGCCTACGATAATAATTCACGACTCTGATAAATTGACAGACTTTTTTAGTGGGCACTGGATAATTGTCCATAGCTGTTGTTTTATTCTGAGGTCTTACTCCTTCCTTACCAATGATAAAACCACAAAACTTGACTGATCTTCGTGAAAACGAACGTTTCTCAGCTCCTAACTTCATTCCTGAACCATCTCTAGCACTTTATCTACAAGACTAGTGTGTGTCTAAAAATCTGGACTGCTTAATAATGTCTTCCAAATAAATGGAACAAAATGCATTTAGAATGTCTGCAAAAATCTGTTCTGTACAATACCGGAAGTATGCTGGGCTGACCTCAAGTCTCGTAGCAATTCTTGTAAATTCTAGTAACCTTGAATGTGTAGCTAATGCACATTGGGGCTTTGCCTCTTCTGCCAAACTTAAAGCCAAACTTAAAATCCAGGAGTGTAATACTTCTGGACTGCTAAGGCATGCCTTTGTAACTGTGACAGTTGGAAAAGGAAGTAAGGAGTTTCCATTACGGAATTCACTCCTCTTAAATCAACTACCACTCTGTATCCTCCTTACTATCTATGCTTTACTAACATACAAGAGCTTAACCAAGGCAACTGACTAAAACCCAACTTTCATTTCATCAAGATAATGATCTAGTAATTCTCTCTGCGAAATATAAACACAAATATGTAACTTAAACTGGTTTAAGTTGAAACGGGAAGCATTGTGACGCACAATTTATTAATAACTTAGCTATTTTGTAGTATTTTTTTCATCACATCATAGTTTATGAGCGGCAAAGAAGATTACACGTCATTTGAAGGTTCAGTTGAGCCTGGCTGTAGTGAAAGTTTTAGTTTAGAATAGTGTTAGCTCAGGGGATTTTGACATAGTCAACATGCCACCTGTCCATCATGCTAAAGGCTTTAAAGAGTTTGACCCTGGGTCTAAACCTGGAGTGTGTATGTTAAACGTCCAACTTTGTACTTTGATACTTATAATGCTACTGACAATTAGGTTGGAATTTTGCTTATGACTGTGAACAAAGACTTACGGTCTATTGAGAAACCTATATGCATGCGACGCTCCTACTAGTAAAACTTAAGCCGAAATAAATACTGTCTTAGTGGGTAATCTTGACCCAAAACCCAGTTTTATAAATGAGAGTGGCGTATTTCAAGTGCGAGCAGGCGCAGGGTGAACCCCTAGCTGAGTACGTCATGGAATTAAAGATGCTTACCCTCCACTGTAAGTATGGATTTCCTTAAGGATACTTTGCGCGACAGATTTGTCGCAGGCATATGTGATGTTAAACGCATGAACCGAGAAAAATGCATTCGAGTTTCAAGGTTCCTCCACTCAAAGTTAAACAATAATGTCCTAAAAGTATATCAGAAATTAAGTGCTATTGTTGCAGCTTTAGTAATTACATCAATTCTGAATAGAGGTTTAAGAAGCACCAATGCTGAGCCTGCAAGGAAGTCGAATACCTACAGCTTGTAGGCAAGTCCGGTACTAGACCGGACTCAAGCAACAATGCACCACATCCTCTTGACCTAAAAGGGTATTTTCAATGGCAAAAAGAAAAAGAACAATAAGTATAGAAAACTTAAAGCACACTTTCTACAGGAGTCAGGAAATTCTGACTCGGCTAAAACTAATGAGACTGTGGAAAGCTTGGAGTCAGAAATTAATACTTTGACCTGTTCTGGTGCAAACAGCACAAAATGGATTGTGAATTGCGAAAGAGGTCTGGGTATTCAGGAAACCAATTTTTCTTAAGCAGCATGTGGGTCCAACTTGGCGCAGTAGCATAGGAATTATGTCAAAGCACAACTTTTTAGGAGAAGCAAATGAAAGTAAAAAAGTATTATTTTAGTAATAAGTAAACATTTTCCAACTACCTAAAACTTTCCTGGCCCATATATGTCCCTACTTCCTGTGTTCAGTCTTGGTAGCCCTTTTTGCTTGTACTAAGCAATTTTGTGGCCCGATTTTTGCATAAAATATGTTTCACCTCCTCAGACCCAGTGAAACATCTAAGTCTCAATAGATGCCTATACTAAATTCTGAACTAACAAAAGTTAGACGTGTGGTGTCACGGGGAAAGTTGCTCAGAATCACTTGAAGAGTACAGAAATGCAATAAAAATATTTTCGATTTTTGCATTTTTTGGGCGAAGTCCTGTTTTTTTTTCTAAGTTTTCACTCTAATGCAGAGCCTAAATGGCCATTCATTCAGCAAAAGTTGTAGATATCAAAATGAAAGGTTGTAAAGCACTCAGTTAGATTAGTCCCTTCTGGTTTTTTTTGAACAGACACATTTTCTCGCGCGCCCCCCCCCCAAAAAAAAAAGTGAGTTGTTTAAATTTTGGACCAAGTGCCCAGCCTTACAGTCTATACAGGGTGGCTCAAAAGTCTAGAGAAGCTGACCTGCCATTCCAAATCTACTAAAAGAACCACGAAAATGTACCTACATATAATATGGGTCGGGGGACATGTAATGATGATAGTTTTAATGACCTTGGATTGGTCCTTCAAGGTCATCCCAATGCTAATATTTGAACTATAAGTCATAGAATAGTGGTGTAAATTGGAAAGTTCTAGAGAACTGTGAGCCAATGCTAAAGCAAAAAAAACAGAACGAAAATTGGACAATTAAGGTAGGAGTGATCCTTCAAACAAGTTAGTTGGAGGATTTTCACTGCATTTCTTCATGATGTCCAGCAGAGAAGGTGCTGTACCAAATGAAATTATTGCAGCAGTACGGGATACTGAAACAGTTTTTTTCTTACCTATCCAGGAACGTGTGGTGCGTTTTCCACAAAATTGGAAAGTGGTTTCCTGAAGCATGCATACTTTCTGCTACACCTAGAAGGGTGGTGGTTTTATTATGACTGATAATGAAACGAATCAATTTAACTAATCCCCTTCACTTTAAATTTAAAAAAAAACTTTGCCTTAATCCATTAATGTCTTGCCCCCCCCCCCCCACTTCCCACTCATGGAAACATTTGCAGATTCCCCTAACCCCCCACCCGCCAACCTCCAATGTAACTGACCGTATGCATCCTTCAGGAAACCACTCTCCAGTGTTGTGGAAAACGCACCACATGTTTCTCCTTAGGTAAGAAAACTTCTCTCTGTATCCTGTATTGCTACGATACTTTCGTTTGGTATGGCACCTTCTCTGCTGGACATCATGAAGACATGCAGTGGAGCTATTTTGACTAACTTGTTTGAAGGATAACTCCTACCCGAATGGTCCGATTTTCATTCTGTTTTTTGCTTGAGCATTGGCTCACGGTTCTCTACAATTTCCAATTTACACCACTATTCTACAATATATAGTTCAAATTTTAGGATCGTGATGACCTTGAAGGATCAATCCAAGGTCATTCAAACTAGCATCATCACATGTCCCCCGACCCATAGTATATGTATATGTACATTTTCGTGGTTCTACTCTTAGTGGATTTGAAATGGCAGTAGGCTTCTCCAGACTTTTGAGCCACCCTGTTTAGTGCCTAAATGGTCACTTGTACAGCAAAAGTGTAGTGTCAAAATGAAAGGTTGTAACATTCTCAGTTAGACTGGTCTCTTCTGTTTTTTTTTTAACTGACAATTTTTCATCCCAAAAAAGTGGGTTGTTTAAATTTTGAACTAAGTGCCCGTCCGTATATAGGGAGTAAATAGTCGTACTTGTACAGCAAAAGTTATAGAGATCAAAATGAAAGGTTGCAAAATTATCAGTTATACTTGCTTCTTACTTGTTTTTTTTTGAACTGGCATTCTTACATCCCAAAAAAGGGGTTGTTTAAATTGCCACCCTTAGTCTATGTAGGGCCTAAATGGTCACTCTTACAGCTAAAGCTGTAGAGATCAAAATGAAATTTCGTAAAATTCTCAGCTAAATTGGTCACTTTTTTTTTTCAACCGATGCTTTTTAACATAGTTTTCTTCACTTCTGGTTTAAATTTGTTTTGCACATTCTACAATTGATTTTTTTTTTACAAGAAATTAAAAGTAAAAACGAATTTAAAAAAATACTGCATCATGTTGCTAAATGTTCACACTGTCACAAAATGTAATAGAAGAAAATTAGAATTTTTGAGAAAAAAAAGTTTTGAATGTGTGTATGCCACCACGGCAATTAATGGTTTAAAGGAATTCCTTAATCTTGCTGGGAAAGGAAAAGAACATGGCGCTACCCTAGACAAAGTATGCTCTGCACTGCAAGATCATGGAGCAGAAGGTAAAAAGTCTTAAATGGAACTTATGTCAAGATAAACTGAAATACCTAGGCTTTCAAGTGAACAAAGATGGAGAGTATAACATGCCTGACGTCTGGGAAGCTATCAGATTGGCCCCAGAACCCCAAAACATTTCTTAGTCTTATTTAGGTTTCATAAGCTAGTAACTCCATCTTACGACTATACTGGCTCCGCTGAATCGGCTAGTATCTCCAAAAGTATTATGATCTTGGACAGTAAAATGCTCTAAATCTGTGACCAACGCCAAGAGTGCATTTGTTAATTTTAACGTTTCGGTCCACTACCACCCGAATTTACTGCTAAAATTAGTGTGCGGGCGATGCATCTCCTGTAGGGGCGGAACTTAGCTGATGCGTGTCATGCCGAACGACGAAAGTAGGCCTATTGCGTTTATCTATGGGCTATAGGGCCCTGAGTAAGGCCTAACTTATACTCAGTTCACTAGTGAGGCACTCTCAATAGTCTTTTAGGTCAGACACTTCCTTCAATATTTGTACGGGAGGATTTTCATATTGCAAACTGACCAAAAAGCTTTGATTTGGGTGTTCGGTAGTTAAGTGGCTATACCAGCTATGGGGTCCGTGCATATTCAGCACCGGGCGTTGTACCTTGATACAAGTTACAATTTTGAACTTCAGCACATCCAGGGCAAAGAAAATTTAACAGCAGACTAGCCACATCGCTCGCGTTGCTCGCTCTGTTGGCATCATATTGCTTCCCTTGAGGAGGTTTGCATGAACAAACTATGATATCATGAACAAACATCACGAGGGTCAAAAAAAAACTTGTACGTTATTTTTTTGGCTTTTTCGCTTATTTGAAGGTCATAATATCAAGTTACAGCCACGAAAATGTCAAGTTACAGCCTAACCGAAGCGCAATTTAATTCTTTCATTTAGTCCTACTTTATAGGTGCCTTAGTTCTAGAGTAGTAGAGGTACAAACACTCAACACACACATGCAGTTTATTATTTATCATTTAAATTTTGTCGTGTGTCTGTGTAACATAATTTAACCGCTAAACGGGTATTCTGTATTACATTTTAAATATCCGTAAATCAACGCCAATAGCCTTTCTACCAGTTAACTGCACGTGCTTCATTCTTGACAGTTGCCCCAATCCATTATTGCTGCACATCTGAAAACATCGAGGCTTATCAACAATCGTTGACGTCACGTATTGTTGTGTGATGAGGCTAATTGTTGCAAATGCCATTTTTCGTTAATTTGGGGCATTTAGGACCTAAATTTGATTTTAAGAATATGCCTAAGAGAAATTCGGAGAAATTTCCTTTCTTCCAAACCCTTTCTCCAATTTTTAAGGCCACTATTTTAAGAGAAGTAGGAGGGCACACATATACATAAACACACTCAATGATTTTAATTACCCCATTTGCCGTTGCCCTCTGCCTTCTCCTAAACATGTAACACCTACTTTTCGAGTGATGGCACATCAATTTGAGAATTTTACCAGTAGACACAAAATACTGTCTACTGTCTATCATTACACTCACAATGGCTGGCCTGACTAGCTTGATAATGAGTCATTAAAACATTATTTAACGAGGCTTATGGAGCTTTATCTCGAAGGTCGTGCAATTTTTTGCGGTCGTCAGAAGCTACAGGCCTTAATTTAACTTTGGATATTAGGGCCTAGTAAGTACAACAGTGCTTGCTTGTTCAAGAGTGTTGTGGCCGGTTAAAGCTACTGACCTCGAAAATTTTGTAAATACGTGTGATACTTGCACAGAGTAAATAAGAATGGTGACAAAGCAGGGGAAAAAACCACATCATATATACCAGCAGCACAATGGTGCCGGCTCCATATTGAGTTCGCTGGCCCGTTTGAAAATAAAAACGTTCTAGTCATTTTGGATGCACATTTAAAATTTACATTTGTTAATTCAAATAATGAAATCCAGGAGTGCAGCTATTATCCGAGTTTTCAAAGAACTATTTTCTACATATGGCCTTTGTAAAACCGTGGTGTCACATAATGCACCTAATTTTGTTAGCATTTAGTTCACTATGTCGCATCTCCCATATTAGTAATATTCCATACCACCCTTGCAGGAATGTCAGTACACAAACTTTAGTGAAATGTTTACAAAGTAATACCAGGAGGAAATTAATAAAGCATACGCAGTATGCGAGGAGTACCTTAATTGGATGATTCCGCAACTGGCATTTACTGTTTGCCCTGCCATCGTGGGCAGATTTTGGCCCTACGACTAATAGCTGCGTTTGTTGCCAGATGGCGAAACTGGTACTGAGCCACAATATTTAAATTACGTTTTGTGAAGTTTAATGTAATTATTATTTTTACTCCAAAAATGGTGTATTATAGTTTATCCTGTTTTGTATAAGATTCGGATTTTGTAAAATCTAGCCAATCCCAAACAGTCTAGTAACGCTACGTTGGGCCATGGTTTGAGCCAGAGCCACCTACAGTAAAGGCCGAATCATCTGTGCCTCCCACAATGCTCCGCCAAACGGCGAATCAAATAACGACGCGGTAAATTTGCCAAGTGGCATCATCGGTTGACAGAATTTGGAACCCTCGTCACTTAGTTTAAAATTTTGCCGCATGGTGTAGAGATGGCAGCACCTAGCAAACTTGCGCTTCCTTCTATGTCAATGGTTGATTTTACTCGCCTAATTTGTCTTGATCTGATTCGGCCTTTACTGTAGGAGGCTCTGTTTGGGCTCACGTTTTGGCCAATTCGACGGAAAACAACAATGGCGTCATTGTCTATCGCTTCGCCGACGAACGTTCGTTGTTACTTGCGCGTATTGACAATTCGGGTAGATATATGAAACAAATTACAACGCTGACGAGTGAGGTAAATCATTCTAGAACCACTGGAAAATCTCGAAATGTAGTTTATTGCGACAGATACTTAAAATCCACTCGAAAAAAAACACAGCGTTTCAGTGGTTAGGCTTAGCCATTAACGGGTGTTACAAGTCAATCCATTACATGGAGGATGGTTGCCCGTCATGATGATGGCTTGTGGAAAGTCAGATCGGATTGAATAGAATGGCTGCGTGATACAGATCGAAGCTATAATACATTGGTTTAAACTATAAGTCAAAGTACGTGAAAGTTCAATTTAACAACCATGTCAGCAAACTACCTTCTCATTCGGCTACGCCAATTTTGTAGCTCAAGAAGAAATTAATCTGTATACTTTGTTTATTTTGTCATCCACTCATTCTCCGAGCTCGGAAATTGTTAATCCATCGTGCTAATTACAAACCACACGTCTTTTAAAATATATACACGCTATAGTTTGTTTAAATTAAATAAGCGTATCGTTAACACGTCTGCACGTTCCGTCAATTAAAAGAGCAAAGTTTTAAACTCCCGTCGTAGCATTCAGGCACCGTATCACGTGATATCCAGTGTGTGCTTCCTTGTAGTTTAAAAAAAAATACCGTATAATTATAAGGCCACTCAATCAGGGCAGTAGTTACCCAGTGGGGGGAGGTAAGAAAGAATGAAGAGGGCGTAAAAGAGCTTATCCAAGTATTTTCTTTTCATAATTTTTTTAAATCGTTCTCGTTTTAATCTGAAGTGCAAACTTTAAAGTTAGACTTTATTCTTTCGTTGTTATGACGGGGGGGGGGGGGGGGAGTACCAAATGTCGGGGCATAAAGTTCCCAGTTTGAACCAAAAAATTGCCAATCCCAGCCCCTCCCCCTCCTTCACACTCCCATGGCCTTGCGCACATTGGCTTTCACTGTAGCTCTCTACGCTAACACTACGTTTTTCTTCGTGGAGCTAGCTTTGTTTTAGTGCCCATCGATTACACACTTGTTTCAGTTTAGCTGATCAGTTTTCAAAAATTATGAGCGCCATGTTTTGCACAAGAAAATAAAGCCCCCGGGTGCTCATTCGAGAAAATACCGTAGGCGAAATTAAAGAATGTGTTAAACTAGCTTATATGACTGTATTCACGTTCGACTGTGACTGTGCTCCCGGACCACTGCACAGTGACTAAGGTTGGCGCTAACGACCTGCTGTTGACGCGCCATCCCCCTCCACCCTCCCGAGCACCTCACAGCGGTGAAGTACCTCAACATTCCAGTGGCCAGTGGCTGCATACTGCTACCCCGTTCTCCCCCGACCTGCAGCCAATTCGAAGTTGGTGGGGCGGCAGGGGGGGATGGAAAGTGCGACGTATAGATAAGGTTGGGGGGGGGGGGTAGTGGGAACACTGAGGAAGAATCTACGTATGCTTCGTTCGATGGGAGGTGGGGGAGGGAACGAAAAATTGATTACGTAAGTGAAGCAGAAGTAGTACATCGTAGCAAAGTTTCATCGTAGTTAAATATAAAAATAAAAACGTTTGAAGATAGACGACGCAGCAGGAAGAACCGGTGTTCCTTCACGTTTGGGTAAGGTGTGGGGGAAAGGATGAAGCGATGGTTGGGGGACAATTATCATTGGACACGTAGTAGGTACATTGAAATGTCTTTATCGTAGTCAGTAAATGCCAAAAAAAAAAGCAGCAAAGTAATTTTAGAATGTGGCTTCGGAAGAATCTGGACAAGCAAACTAAATTCCACACGTGGATACTGCGGCAGGTTTTCAAACCCAAAACAGTGGATTCTGAAAAAAGGGAGAAGTAATTCACGAGTGCCGCGTTAATGTAGGGTGTATGGAAGTAGACGCATGCAGGAAGGTTGGGGGGGGGGGGATAGGCATCTATCTCGTACACTTTTTTTTTGGGGTGGGGGGAGTGATGGAGGAAGACATAATTGGGTAAGCAACGTTCTATGCAAAGGTCTTTAATGAAGCACATAATGAGAAAAAGTATTTTAAAACATGCCTCCTATGTGGAGTTTTATTGTGCATGCTGAATGGGGCGCTAAAAGACGGTAGACGGGGGCGTAAAAATGTGTAATTTGCACCCTTCTCCCATTCCCAGGAAAATGTTTATTTACGCCGCTGGTTGTAGGTAATCTAACAGTTCCTTCCTAAAGCACCAAACAGAGCGCACAGAACGCACCACTGTTAGACAGTTTGGCTCCAAACTTGACGTTGCGTGTGCGCAGTGATGTTGCGTCAGCCTTCAGTGCCTTCCTGAACCTTGTCTGAACTACAACACAGCTCAAGAAGCTCAGCAGAGTATTCAATACGTCATACCTTCACCGCGACCAGGCCTGGCTAATGGATATGACCAGGATTGGCTAATAGATGTGACCAGGCGAGAGCAATGCAAATTGCGAACCATCTCAGGGAGGTGGTTTGCAGGGGTGGAGGTTTGAGCATGCGCGAGCTAACAGGTTTTACGAAACAGATTCATCGCTGACGATGTTGACGTCAATTAAGCCGCATCAAACACGGATATTAGCAGGGAATGAGCCAAACTGTCACCAACAGTGGTGCGTTTGGTTCGCTCTGTTTGGTCGTTTAGGAAGGTACCGTAATAATGCAGATTGACTGTGGGGTAGTTGGTGGCCACCAGTGCATAGGTTGAATGTTGCAAGACTATAAATAAGGCAGCAGTTTGATGGGCTATCAAAGTAATGCACGATTAAAATGGCGTATTACGTTAGGTTTAGCTACTTAATAAAATACGTAATAATATGTAAACAAACTTGTTTGTTTGTAAATAAAGACTTATCACTAGCAATCACATAACCGCTGAGTCCATCAAGCTCTCATCGGATTAGGGGGGGGAGGTGGAAGGACCATTGTTTACATGCGTGCCTAACCAGTGTTCAGAAAAAAAAACCGCCGTTCGCTTTCCAAACCACAGAGGCTCGTCACAAAGTACGAGTAGGATGGCCTGCCGGCCTAGCAATGCCACACCCTGTGCTAAGCCGTCCCCTATCCATCAAGCTTTCATCTGGCGTGGGTTGGGGTGGGGAGATTGTATTCAGAAAAAAAAACCGACGATCACTTTCCAAACGGTGAGAGCGGATAGAGAGCGTCGTCTGCTCAAAACAAACAGGGATTGAATCTGCGAATTGAAACTGGGGGAAAAAAACTCCCGTTCACTTTCCAAACGGTGAGAGCCAGTGAGAGCAGAATGCGAGCGTCGTCTGCTCAAAGCAAACTGGGGTTAAAGCTGCGTTCCTCGCTCACTATTAGTGGAGCGAGGATCGCAGCTATTTCAGCTGGTTTGCATCTGCTACGTCAGGGTCTGTCGATCCTATAGTCTGCTAACTTCCATTCTGCGCGCTTCTGAAAACTTACTTACGCCACGGGAGTTTTCAGATAGCGCTGTAGTAAACGTGGGATAGTGTGTTTAGGCTCGCTCCAACTTGGCCGCAGGGCGCGATGATCTCGCTAGATGGCGTTGGGAGGAAGGTGGATGCACGCGTAGCTCGGATTGCATGTAATAGTATAGGAATTCTCGCTACATGTACGATTTTAACGCAAATCGAACACGTAAATAACTCCAGGAATTTGTAGGAAATAAAACGCTAATCCTGGCTACACCTTACTGAACAGTTTAGGGTCGTATTTTTTCTAGTGTGTCGGCAGGAATTCGTAATTTTTAATTTTCTTTGTTTTTTTCGAAACTGGTGCTTATGAGAAAGAATAATTATTAAATATCCTTCGTATTCTTCGTCATGTTTACATATGGAACTTTAAGTTGAAAGGGTCGGGATGATACAGAAACTCCCCTCTCAATTGGACGCCCCACCCCCCCCCCCCCCCTGACGAAAAAAAATCCAACATTGGTGCCATTACTACGCAAAAAAAGACTTACTGAAGCAAAAAACACCGGCTGAAATGTCAAAAGAATACTAAATATTGATGTAAAATGTAGAAAAAAACACTAAAATTACGCCCCTCTTAACGCTTTCTTGGGGGGGGGGGGGGGCCATACACCCCACAAAAAAACAAAAAGGGGGGGGCAAATTTTTAAAATTTTTTTTTTTTTATGGGATTCCCCCCCCCCCCCTTACAACCATGGCCCTGTTAAAGGGTTTTTTTTAATTTTCAGTATTAATTACGCGTACAGGGGAAAAATTGCTGTAAAAAAATTGGTTCGTTTATTTTTTGTGTGTTCCTGTTCCACACCAATCAAGAAGAAACTCGTAGAAACTCGTTGCATACTGTAAACGAGCGCCACCGAAAAACGCCCGTTTTTCAAAATTTGAAATTTTTTTCTTGAGGCACCCAAATGCCTCGCCTAGGCAAATCTCGTCGTTTTTTTAATTGTGGACCAAATCGGTCCAAATTTTCAACCTTAATAGCCTGCCCTAATACAAGCCTCTTGGGGAAGAACAAATCCGGAATTTCCATCTGAAAGACTCTCAAATCTACATTTGAAGATCGACCAAAACCACCAGCAGCGCTACTTCATCATGGCCGCCATTGTTATAACTTGTATTCATGTATTTTGATTTACCACTCTTATTTTCGGGCATAAAACCCACAAACACTAGCTTAGTTGAATTTTAGGAGGAGCTTCCTCTGCGAAGGTACTGAACCTCGAGGATTTTACAGACAACAATTTGATGTATAATATTTTTTATTGTGTTTGAACGATCGCAACTACTATGAAAAATTTCCACTTAGATCAAACATAGTCCTTTAACTTTAAGGTTAAACCTCCAATTTAACTTCATGCGTTTTAGCATACAACTAAGCTAGACTATTTATTCATCTATTTAGCCTGTTATAATAATCTTTTGCCCCCAGAAACGCTGCCATTAGTCCAAGTAATTAGACAATGGCATTCTACCGGACACGAATTGTAGTGTATATATGTTTGTTTTAGTTCTCCTCTCAGCCCGACTGGACCCAACCAAATGCTACTGCTAGCTTGATATACTATTAAAACTAAAAGAATTCTTAAAAAGATCTGTTTCCAAGCAATTCCGTAAGTCAAACTGTGCAAAAACTTCGA
>JAHWFP010130716.1:75349-87015 GCA_023313725.1 Lithobius niger
CCCCCCCCCCCCCCCTCCAAAAAAAAATGACAACGAGGAGATGCTCCTCACGTTCCACTCCTGTGGGCACCACTGAGGCGAATAAAAATTATTTTTTAAAGATTGAGCGGTAAAAAGAAAATATTTGGTTTTCTGCCTCCTAATTTTACAGAAAGTAGTTACGTAGTGCTCGTTTACTTGTCATACATAGAAATGCAACCAGGTTAGAACGTAAAACATTACAATACTGTTCGTTATTTACTCCTAATGTTCAGAACAATAAAAAGTATAACGTCCGAGAAACTATCATGGATCAAACGATTCATGCTGAATAATAAATATATCTTCGATTAGGCAACTTGAATTTGTCGTGTGAAAGGTATAGTAGCCCACCTTTATTCAGTTCTCGATTAAAATTTGATTCACGTCAAGTGTCATTGGTGACATGTAGTTTCCATGTTTTTTCTTTTAGTCATTTCGGCATGACCACCACGTATTTACTACTAGATGTAAGCCCGTGCTACGCACGGGTGTTGTAATGATGGCGTGATGTTTCCATCACGGGGTTGGTTTGGTGCAGTTCTTTATATGTAAGTGGCAGTAAAGTGATTGATTGCGTTCAGAGCCATAATTAAGGGGGATGAATGAAGTGGCTAGCACAAACGAAGTGGTCATACGTTTTCTAGCAGGGAAGCATAAAATTTGCTCCCACCCAGAGAAAATATTTATTTACGTCAACATTTTCAATTACCAAGCACAACTGGAGGGGGAGTGGGAGAGTAGTAAGGAAACAGGTACAGCCGAAAAGGAAAATGAATGAATGGTCTTTTTTTGGGGGGGGGGGAGGGCTGCGGCGAATGGAGAACCATTTTCTGATGCTGGGTTGCGGATTGGGAAAATGCGGAGGAATTTGATGATGTCACAGACCCCAGACATCGGCATATTCTTCGTTAGCGGCATATTGGGAGCTACTAATTTGTAACGTCACACGCCAAACGGGGTATAAGTAAATAAAAAAGAACTGATTGGCTATGAAAATCTGGCCGTCGGACTGATTTACCGCCAAACGGGAAAAAGGGCAAAAAGAAATAATAAAAAGTCATCAGTCGTTTCCCTTAGTAACGTGGGGCCAAGGTGGGGCAAAATGGAAATAAACACCTTTGTTTCTATTAAGCCTTAAAGAACAAAAATACCTATGTTAAGCCATGGGAACAGCTACGTTTTGAAAAATAAATAAAAGGAAAACCCGTGTGTTGATGATTAAAGCATCTTTTGGCTTCGCATCGCTTGCACTTGCACTATGCAACCAACGCGTGAGTACTGAGTAGTGATGATGTGATTACGAATTAAAAACTTTATTCAAACATTACAAAGTCATACAGAACATAACCATGACCATAACGCTATGCAGTTACCACGTTGATCACTCAAGTCACTGAAATAGCCAAGCATTCTTTTTTCTAAAACACCGAGCAGTTTCGTACTCAAAATCCCGATTGCTTCTTTTTAAACTTAAAAATGAGATGCTGTCTTTTGTTTACAACACAACTGCTAACAAATCCATACAGCTTGATCTGACTTGTCGTAAATAATAACTGTAGGCGTCGAACGATAGATGTCGTAGATGCTGAGACAACGGTTCGTGCTACATTCACGCCAAGTATAGCCCACTACATCCCGGTAGTCCATATTGCTTCGTTCGCTTGCGTTTACTATCAAGAGATGGCGCCACGACTGTTGATCCGGGTGTTTACTTGCGGCCGTCCGTCGTGTGGCCGTCTCGTTGCGTCCATCTGAAGCGACAACTCGATTTTATTAATAAAGATGGTAACGCGTGTCTGCTACAGGCAGAGAATGCATCCATTTCGATGAGCGCGCCCTCAGACGACGTCATCGTGCAGCGCGGCCAGTTTTCGCTTGCTAAAGCGTGAGCGGTAAACCAGAGCCCCCTAAGAAAGGAAGGCCGAGTCAACCGTAGCTCCCGTAATGCTGGAAAACGCGCACAGTAAGTCGCTACAGTTCGCCGCAGGAGGGCGCTCCTGGCATGTGCAACTTCAGCGCTAAGTTAGCATTCGCGGCTGCTAGTTTTTTCGACTTTTAGCGACTAGAAACAGACAGTAGCTACCTAAATCAAGTTGATATTTTAAGTAAAAGCTTAAATTAAATACGAACAAAGAAAAACGCAAAGTAATAATTAAAAAAAATAAGAATTACTCTGAACAACAACTCGTACTTCATTATTAGTCCTGCACTGATTTATAATGACTGCTTTAAATTGTTAGAAATCAAGCTATGTCAGTGACTTTAAATAATTCGACAGTTTCATAATTCTGTGCACAAAATTTACTCCAATACCCAGAATAATACGAGAATTAAGCAGACAGATACACCCAAAACGACATTTCATTTGAAAAAAAAAATATAGGCGGAAACGGAAACATATTTTATTGCACACCTGAAAGTTGGATTAAAAAGTATTAAAAATAAAAGTAGGCATAAATTGCCAACTCACTTTGTAGGTCTAATGCCCAAGAACGTTTTTTTTTTTTTGAGAGGGCCATGTCTTTTTAACTTGTTTTCGACAGTTCCATTCCTACTGGTTTTCTATTTCAGTTTTGTCTGTTTTTTTCATCTGATTGTTGTCAATTGCTGCTCAAATTGTGCAGAATAATGGATAAATATTCGTCCCGTCAAACTGAGAGAAACGAATAAGTGTAAATGAAAATGTTCGTTTTTTTTCCCCTCACAGTCTGATACTTATTAGGACTCAGCGTGACGTTTGACAGTTCCGTGATTCAAAAATAGTTTAAACAATAACTTTTTCTGTGTTCAAACTTTTTTTCAGTCGAAAGTTAAAAAAAAAAGTTGTGAAATAGCGACAATGTCCCAAAAAGCGAATCTGAATCCGGTAAAATGGCTCCTATTTTTCGTTTTTTTCCCACGCAATTTCTAAGTTAAAAAAAAAATCTTTAAAAAATAAGAAAATTGGATTTTGGATCCAGAAACACGGTCACTATTTTCACTTTTTTTTTTAAACTTTGGGCTGAGATATTTTTTAAATCACTCTGTTCATTTTGTTTATTGATGGTTGACAAATTTTTTTTTCGTCGATTATCAAATTGGGGTATGGAATATTTCAACGTAAATCCAAATTATAAATATTAGCCATATTTTTATAGCCTATTAATTAACTACAACGTCATTTATTATTTTAATTTCCTTCTGTGTTCTCTAATAGTCCCAAAGGACAACATCATCCTTGAAAAATTAAACTAATACGAAAATGCCGACAAGTTTCATTTGTATTTACCAGTCAGGTGGCTGATCCAACCTTTTAAGCTAATGTTTTCCAGCCATCGGTTCGTAAAAGAGCGGTCTGAGGATAATTCATGGTAATTCACACCCTTTCAAGTTAATATTCTTGCCGTGGAATTACAGAAAGGCACACAACAATTTACCATTTTTATTTTAAACAGCCTGAGTGCACGCGACAGTAGTCTTGGCCATGCTTTCGTCACAGAAAGCGGCACATGCCTTAGCTGCCATCTCGCGGCCGTTTCGACGGATTGCGCAATGTTTTCTGTGCGCGGTTTTGCAGGCACTGACTCGGCCTTCCTTTCTTAGGGGGCTCTGGGTAAACACACTATAAAGCCCTAACTCCATTTACGCGAGACCAGCAAGCAAGCTAGCCACGCTACACGGTCTAGCGTGCCGTTTTCCTCGCTGACCCTCCCGTCGAGCTCTCGCTTCTCGCTCCTCAAACTCCATTCAAGCGAGCATTCAAGCTACTTGGCTACACTGCGGTACAATAGCGTGACGCTGATTGGCTCCCAGTGGCTCTAAAATGAATGCATATTTTTGCTCATAGCTAATTACTGCAAGACTTTCAGATTAGTACAATAGCATTTTTGGAATCAGTGGATTATTCTCTAGTTTTTCATAACGAACGCAAGTTTCGTGAGAAGTGAACGATCGTTTTTAGCGGTGATTTAGCTCTGCGGCCTGTGGCCTGTTTAGATCGGAGACGAACAATAGCGCGATTTGAACCTAGTCTGCCTGCCATTTCATGGCCCCGATTGTTAAATGCATTCTATCTAAGTGCCGATTCATTTTATTTGTCTAACAATTAAAATATTTAGCTAAACTGAGTGACGAACCGATCGAGTACAGGGAAACGCAACGGCTTGTTTATGGCGCCATCTTGCTTGAAACGTCATCAACTCCCTCTTCCTGATATCTGCCAGCAGAGAGAGCCGAGCGAGGTGGTCTCGCTAGCCGAAAGATTCTGGGCCGAGTAGAAGCGCGCGAGACGGCCTCGCTTGCCTTGGCGAGACGTTGTAGCTAGCGTCTCGCGTATATGGAGTTTGCTGCGCTAGGCCACGCTTTGCAGCTTTAGCCTCGCGAGACTCGCTAGCTGGCTGGTCTCGCGTAAGTGGAGTTTGGGCTTTACGTCAGGGTCTGTCGATCCTATAGTCTGCTAACTTACATTCTGCGCGCTTCTGAAAACTTTCTTACGCCACGGGAGTTTTCAGATAGCGCTGTAGTAAACGTGGGCCGAAAATGCTGGCGATTTACAATGTGAAAGAGTTGGAAGAACACTGCCGTTCAGCGTTTGAGAACGAATACCGACGAAATTACAGCAGATAAAAAAAATCCACTGAGGAAGAAATTCAAGTCGAAACACTAGCCTAGAACCTATTCTTTATGCCACGAAATATGCTTTATTACTAGTAAAAAGGAAGAAATCTCACGGCAAATGAGAACAGCGTCGCTTGTTGGTAGTTCGGCTTTGCTGCATAGCTCTGGTGTATAGCGCCCGTCCGCTACGTTTGTCGATGAGTAGATCGATCTCGTTTTAACAATTTTCAACAAAGAAATAAAGCATACAGGCTGCAAAATAGCAAAGGACTTCTACTTTTACAAAAGAAGCAATCATTTTTTACCTGTGTTTCTCCTTCCCTACCAAAAATCCCAACATCTTTCAATAATTTCCGTCCGGTGTTCCTTTCGATTATACGCGTTATTTTTGTAGCAGTGGTAACCTCCGTCTAATGAGTGGAAGTTCATATTTTAATCCTGTTGTTTGTACTGTGACAAGTCTGAGTTTTAATCCTGTTTTATTGTTTGCAATTGCCTACGCTTTTTTAGGACTAAAAAAAAAATTACTACCAGACGTCATGCTACCATGATTTAATGCAGAGAAACAGAATATAATAATAATTGGTTCTATACGCTTTTTCATCCCAATTTCCTTTTTTGGGGGGGTGGGGGGAGGGGGTACTAGAAAAAGTAAAGCTCTTCAAAGTTTTTTTTTAGTGTGATTTATTGGGGGGGGGGGGGGCTAAAACATTTCCACCACAAACTTCCAGTTCCCTCCTCCCAAACCTCTGACAAACACGTGACTGTTTCCTAAAAGTTAAATAAAAATGCTTATTGCCTGCCATCGAGTGGTAGGGAGCACATTTGTAGAAATACTCTACCAAAGAAAACTGGTATTTTTTTCTTTTCTTCCAAAAAAAATTGTTTTCCTGCGAGTTTTGGGGTAGCCATTACATGTTTTTCCTTCTTGATTTGGTTTCCCTTTTAGCTCGTTTCACTTTTTTTTATGTTGTCCATCTGAATAAACGGGCAAAACTAAGTAATTTACTTAAGTGATAACCTTCAATTTAGTGGTCGAATTTTTGTGCAGATTAGACAGTGCACAAAAGCAAGTGGAAAAAGAAAGTTTAGATTGGAAACCTCTGTTAACTAGCGAATGTTAGACATGACCCTGAACGCATCTGGCTGTTAAAGTTTTTTGAATGAGGTCGGAAAATATAATTAAATATTTTCTACATAACCTCTTTACGAATTATTGTTTGTATGTTTCTTAAGTTCAGAAAATCAAAGAATAATTCCGAATGGTAATTTCAAATACCATACAAAAACTTATTTTTTTGTGGTATGGGTAAAGGTCTTAAAGTTTAGGAAACCTTTTAGTATTGTTGTTAATTTTTGCAGTTAACTTCGTTAGTGGGCAGAGAGTTCACGAATTTGTTAATGCACTAAATTGTCATACCAAATCGAATTACTTGCTTTATCCTTTTATTCGGACAGACGACACAAAAAGAGTGAAACGAGCTAAAAGGGAAACCAGTTACAGGAAGGTAAAACAAGTATTCACTACCACCGAATAACTTAATGAAAAACATTTTTTTAGGATGAAAAGAAAGTAAATTTTCTAACAGTTTTCTGTTGGTACAATATTTTTACCAATGTGTTCTACATATTTGGTGGCAGGCAATGCATTTTTTACCGTTTTTATTTTAACCATTAGGGGCCACGCACAAGTTAGGGACCATTCACTGGAAGTTTGCGGTGGAAAAATTTTGGCCTCCACCCCCTTTACTCGCACTAAGAGATCACCCCTTGAAGGCCTTTTTTTCTAGTACCCTTCCCCCCCCTCCCCAAGGTAAAAAGGAAATTGGGATGAAAATAAGTATAGACCAATTATTATTATATTCTGTTTCTCTGCATTAAATCATGGTAGCATGACGTCTGGGAATAATTTTTTTTTAGTCCTAAAAAAGCGTAGGCAATTGCAAACAATAAAACAGGATTAAAACTCAGACTTGTCACAGTACAAACAACAGGATTAAAATATGAACTTCCGCTCATTAGACGGAGGTTACCACAGCTACAATAATAACGCATATAATCGAAAGTAACACCGGACGGAAATTATTGAAAGATGTTGGGATTTTTGGTAGGGAAGGAGAAACACGGGTAAAAAATGATTGCTTCTTTTGTAAAAGTAGAAGTCCTTTGTTATTTTGCAGCCTGTATGCTTTATTTCTTTGTTGAAAATTGTTAAAACGAGATCGATCTACTCATCGACAAACGTAGCGGACGGGCGCTATACACCAGAGCTATGCAGCAAAGCCGAACTACCAACAAGCGACGCTGTTCTCATTTGCCGTGAGATTTCTTCCTTTTTACTAGTAATAAAGCATATTTCGTGGGATAAAGAATAGCTGAGGTTCTAGGCTAGTGTTTCGACTTGAATTTCTTCCTCAGTGGATTTTTTTTATCTGCTGTAATTTCGTCGGTATTCGTTCTCAAACGCTGAACGGCAGTGTTCTTCCAACTCTTTCACATTGTAAATCGCCAGCATTTTCGGCCCACGTTTACTACAGCGCTATCTGAAAACTCCCGTGGCGTAAGAAAGTTTTCAGAAGCGCGCAGAATGTAAGTTAGCAGACTATAGGATCGACAGACCCTGACGTAAAGCCCAAACTCCACTTACGCGAGACCAGCCAGCTAGCGAGTCTCGCGAGGCTAAAGCTGCAAAGCGTGGCCTAGCGCAGCAAACTCCATATACGCGAGACGCTAGCTACAACGTCTCGCCAAGGCAAGCGAGGCCGTCTCGCGCGCTTCTACTCGGCCCAGAATCTTTCGGCTAGCGAGACCACCTCGCTCGGCTCTCTCTGCTGGCAGATATCAGGAAGAGGGAGTTGATGACGTTTCAAGCAAGATGGCGCCATAAACAAGCCGTTGCGTTTCCCTGTACTCGATCGGTTCGTCACTCAGTTTAGCTAAATATTTTAATTGTTAGACAAATAAAATGAATCGGCACTTAGATAGGAATGCATTTAACAATCGTGAAATGGCAGGCAGACTAGGTTCAAATCGCGCTATTGTTCGTCTCCGATCTAAACAGGCCACAGGCCGCAGAGCTAAATCACCGCTAAAAACGATCGTTCACTTCTCACGAAACTTGCGTTCGTTATGAAAAACTAGAGAATAATCCACTGATTCCAAAAATGCTATTGTACTAATCTGAAAGTCTTGCAGTAATTAGCTATGAGCAAAAATATGCATTCATTTTAGAGCCACTGGGAGCCAATCAGCGTCACGCTATTGTACCGCAGTGTAGCCAAGTAGCTTGAATGCTCGCTTGAATGGAGTTTGAGGAGCGAGAAGCGAGAGCTCGACGGGAGGGTCAGCGAGGAAAACGGCACGCTAGACCGTGTAGCGTGGCTAGCTTGCTTGCTGGTCTCGCGTAAATGGAGTTAGGGCTTTATAGTGTGTTTACCCAGAGCCCCCTAAGAAAGGAAGGCCGAGTCAGTGCCTGCAAAACCGCGCACAGAAAACATTGCGCAATCCGTCGAAACGGCCGCGAGATGGCAGCTAAGGCATGTGCCGCTTTCTGTGACGAAAGCATGGCCAAGACTACTGTCGCGTGCACTCAGGCTGTTTAAAATAAAAATGGTAAATTGTTGTGTGCCTTTCTGTAATTCCACGGCAAGAATATTAACTTGAAAGGGTGTGAATTACCATGAATTATCCTCAGACCGCTCTTTTACGAACCGATGGCTGGAAAACATTAGCTTAAAAGGTTGGATCAGCCACCTGACTGGTAAATACAAATGAAACTTGTCGGCATTTTCGTATTAGTTTAATTTTTCAAGGATGATGTTGTCCTTTGGGACTATTAGAGAACACAGAAGGAAATTAAAATAATAAATGACGTTGTAGTTAATTAATAGGCTATAAAAATATGGCTAATATTTATAATTTGGATTTACGTTGAAATATTCCATACCCCAATTTGATAATCGACGAAAAAAAAATTTGTCAACCATCAATAAACAAAATGAACAGAGTGATTTAAAAAATATCTCAGCCCAAAGTTTAAAAAAAAAAGTGAAAATAGTGACCGTGTTTCTGGATCCAAAATCCAATTTTCTTATTTTTTAAAGATTTTTTTTTTAACTTAGAAATTGCGTGGGAAAAAAACGAAAAATAGGAGCCATTTTACCGGATTCAGATTCGCTTTTTGGGACATTGTCGCTATTTCACAACTTTTTTTTTTAACTTTCGACTGAAAAAAAGTTTGAACACAGAAAAAGTTATTGTTTAAACTATTTTTGAATCACGGAACTGTCAAACGTCACGCTGAGTCCTAATAAGTATCAGACTGTGAGGGGAAAAAAAACGAACATTTTCATTTACACTTATTCGTTTCTCTCAGTTTGACGGGACGAATATTTATCCATTATTCTGCACAATTTGAGCAGCAATTGACAACAATCAGATGAAAAAAACAGACAAAACTGAAATAGAAAACCAGTAGGAATGGAACTGTCGAAAACAAGTTAAAAAGACATGGCCCTCTCAAAAAAAAAAAAACGTTCTTGGGCATTAGACCTACAAAGTGAGTTGGCAATTTATGCCTACTTTTATTTTTAATACTTTTTAATCCAACTTTCAGGTGTGCAATAAAATATGTTTCCGTTTCCGCCTATATTTTTTTTTTCAAATGAAATGTCGTTTTGGGTGTATCTGTCTGCTTAATTCTCGTATTATTCTGGGTATTGGAGTAAATTTTGTGCACAGAATTATGAAACTGTCGAATTATTTAAAGTCACTGACATAGCTTGATTTCTAACAATTTAAAGCAGTCATTATAAATCAGTGCAGGACTAATAATGAAGTACGAGTTGTTGTTCAGAGTAATTCTTATTTTTTTTAATTATTACTTTGCGTTTTTCTTTGTTCGTATTTAATTTAAGCTTTTACTTAAAATATCAACTTGATTTAGGTAGCTACTGTCTGTTTCTAGTCGCTAAAAGTCGAAAAAACTAGCAGCCGCGAATGCTAACTTAGCGCTGAAGTTGCACATGCCAGGAGCGCCCTCCTGCGGCGAACTGTAGCGACTTACTGTGCGCGTTTTCCAGCATTACGGGAGCTACGGTTGACTCGGCCTTCCTTTCTTAGGGGGCTCTGGTTTACCGCTCACGCTTTAGCAAGCGAAAACTGGCCGCGCTGCACGATGACGTCGTCTGAGGGCGCGCTCATCGAAATGGATGCATTCTCTGCCTGTAGCAGACACGCGTTACCATCTTTATTAATAAAATCGAGTTGTCGCTTCAGATGGACGCAACGAGACGGCCACACGACGGACGGCCGCAAGTAAACACCCGGATCAACAGTCGTGGCGCCATCTCTTGATAGTAAACGCAAGCGAACGAAGCAATATGGACTACCGGGATGTAGTGGGCTATACTTGGCGTGAATGTAGCACGAACCGTTGTCTCAGCATCTACGACATCTATCGTTCGACGCCTACAGTTATTATTTACGACAAGTCAGATCAAGCTGTATGGATTTGTTAGCAGTTGTGTTGTAAACAAAAGACAGCATCTCATTTTTAAGTTTAAAAAGAAGCAATCGGGATTTTGAGTACGAAACTGCTCGGTGTTTTAGAAAAAAGAATGCTTGGCTATTTCAGTGACTTGAGTGATCAACGTGGTAACTGCATAGCGTTATGGTCATGGTTATGTTCTGTATGACTTTGTAATGTTTGAATAAAGTTTTTAATTCGTAATCACATCATCACTACTCAGTACTCACGCGTTGGTTGCATAGTGCAAGTGCAAGCGATGCGAAGCCAAAAGATGCTTTAATCATCAACACACGGGTTTTCCTTTTATTTATTTTTCAAAACGTAGCTGTTCCCATGGCTTAACATAGGTATTTTTGTTCTTTAAGGCTTAATAGAAACAAAGGTGTTTATTTCCATTTTGCCCCACCTTGGCCCCACGTTACTAAGGGAAACGACTGATGACTTTTTATTATTTCTTTTTGCCCTTTTTCCCGTTTGGCGGTAAATCAGTCCGACGGCCAGATTTTCATAGCCAATCAGTTCTTTTTTATTTACTTATACCCCGTTTGGCGTGTGACGTTACAAATTAGTAGCTCCCAATATGCCGCTAACGAAGAATATGCCGATGTCTGGGGTCTGTGACATCATCAAATTCCTCCGCATTTTCCCAATCCGCAACCCAGCATCAGAAAATGGTTCTCCATTCGCCGCAGCCCTCCCCCCCCCCCAAAAAAAGACCATTCATTCATTTTCCTTTTCGGCTGTACCTGTTTCCTTACTACTCTCCCACTCCCCCTCCAGTTGTGCTTGGTAATTGAAAATGTTGACGTAAATAAATATTTTCTCTGGGTGGGAGCAAATTTTATGCTTCCCTGCTAGAAAACGTATGACCACTTCGTTTGTGCTAGCCACTTCATTCATCCCCCTTAATTATGGCTCTGAACGCAATCAATCACTTTACTGCCACTTACATATAAAGAACTGCACCAAACCAACCCCGTGATGGAAACATCACGCCATCATTACAACACCCGTGCGTAGCACGGGCTTACATCTAGTAGTAAATACGTGGTGGTCATGCCGAAATGACTAAAAGAAAAAACATGGAAACTACATGTCACCAATGACACTTGACGTGAATCAAATTTTAATCGAGAACTGAATAAAGGTGGGCTACTATACCTTTCACACGACAAATTCAAGTTGCCTAATCGAAGATATATTTATTATTCAGCATGAATCGTTTGATCCATGATAGTTTCTCGGACGTTATACTTTTTATTGTTCTGAACATTAGGAGTAAATAACGAACAGTATTGTAATGTTTTACGTTCTAACCTGGTTGCATTTCTATGTATGACAAGTAAACGAGCACTACGTAACTACTTTCTGTAAAATTAGGAGGCAGAAAACCAAATATTTTCTTTTTACCGCTCAATCTTTAAAAAATAATTTTTATTCGCCTCAGTGGTGCCCACAGGAGTGGAACGTGAGGAGCATCTCCTCGTTGTCATTTTTTTTTGGAGGGGGGGGGGGGGGG
>JAHWFP010130717.1:0-28830 GCA_023313725.1 Lithobius niger
GCATCTTTTTAATGAGGAGAGATGATTCATAGCTATAATAAAAGCTCATATCACTTACCATATTTAACAATAAACATTATTAAAAATTATAACAATAAAAGTATTAAAAGTTATTATTCATTTAAAATTTCTATCCACAAAAAAATGCTTAATTTCATTTCAATATTACACAGCTTAAAAAACACAACTCACACAGCTTAGGTTTTTTAATAATAATCATAATAATAATAATAAAAATAATTTGTATTGCCAAAAACAGTGCTCGAAGCTTCAAGAGCTTGTATGAGCGACAATACAACATGATTTATACAGTAATACACAAATATTAACATTGAAAGATGAAGGTGTTACGTTACATTCCACTTAATTATACATATTCATTTGTTACATTGGCTAACAAGCATATCTACCCTCAACACATTGTATAGAACAATTATCAATTCTGATTCGTTAACCAATCCCTGATATTTAAAAAAGAATATTATTTCTAGTTAAAATCATTCTTATATCGGGTGGGATATAATTTAGTATGGATGGAATAATAATTCCAAGGCATCTTTTACCAAATGAATTTCTTCAAGTAGACATCAGATTCTGGAGCCAAGGCGATTGTTTTCTCCCTTGTCTTATTTTAGTTTGTTACGTATTGTCAAAGTAATTATTAGTCACAACAGTGAGCTTATACAGACTTGAAAAGTTTAAAAGCTTGTAATTCTTAAATATATCCTTTGTGGACATAGTATGCCTTTTACCAAACAATGCCTTAACAGCCTTATTTAAAGTCCGTTGTAAACCTTCAATCTAACTGTTTGTTGTCGTCCCATAAATGATACAATCATATCCAACCTGTGAAAGCCCCCATGACTCATACAGTGTTTTCTTAATTTTGGTTCCAAACGTGCTGTTGACCATATGCAGGGCTGGTATAATTTTCCTAATTTTTTTTTAATTTTTCAATATGTGCATCAAATTTCCAATTTTCACCAATTCCCAGATATCCTAATGAAGCAACTTGTTTAATTACAGGGCATTTGGTACATGCATCATTATTTTTGCAGTTTTCAGTGTAAGCATATGAAACAATTTTTTTCAGTATGTGAAGTAGCTATATGCATAAAATTAGTTTTATCATTATTAATGTATAGTTTTCCCCATAGATACTAAAAGAATATCATCTGCATACAAAGTAATTTGGCCTTGAAGTTTTCCTTCAATAATATCATTAATATAAATAATAAATAAGAGAGGGCCTAAAATTAAACTTTGCAGTACTCCGTATTGGTAATTCATCCATTCACTTCGTTTATCTGCTATTTCAACACAGCTCTGTCTATTATTCATATAACTTTCAAGAATTTGAAGTAATTTTCCACGAATACCAATATCATGTAGTTTATTATGAAGTATTTTATTATCTATAGTTTCAAATGTTTTTTTAAGTCTGTAGCAATTACATCAATGTGTTTACTTTTATTTAATGCATTCACAATTTTATTGTTAATAAGACTAAGTCCATTCAAATTTCCAATTCTCTGTCTAAATCCAAATTGATGTTTCTTTAGTAGATGAAATTTATTAAAGAATGTATAAAAGTAATTTTCAAAGTATTTTTTAATTATTTTGTCAAGAATTGGCAATAAATCAATTTGACGATAAGTATTGCCATGTTGATTTTTTTCATTTTTTTGTAAATTGGTCTTATTATTTGTTTTGTAAGGTTATCTGGCCACAATTCAGTATTAAGCGTCGATAAGGATTTTCATAAAGTTTGCAGTTTGTTCATTATTGTTAACAAAATACTCCATGATTTCTTTATTTTTAAGTTCATCATTAATTGAAATAATTTTATTTTTAGTCAGTTTTGAGATATGAATTGAGTTGATGCTTGTTTTTTTTACTTCTAATTTTATGGTTGTAGTTGTGACTGCAAGTTTCACGTCCTTGTGATTCCGTTTTCTGTTGTTTGAGAGTTGGTACTTCTTGCTTAAATACTTAGAAAAATGATTACGTAGTGTTTGTTCATCTACTCCAGGAAATTTTTTTTATTTGGTCGTCTAGATTTTCTTTTTTTTTTGTTACTACAAATTGTGTGTATTTTTTCCCATATTTTTTTACTATCAGATTTATGCATTTCAAAAAAGGATGCATAAAACCCCATTTTAGTATTTTTTATTTGTTTTTTTGCAACTGTGTTTTTTAGGGTTTTATATCTTCCTCCATTAGTATTATACTAGGTATATTTAATTTTGAAATCATATTCCACAGTTTGTTTATTTTTTATGAATTAGTTCGAGTATTCCTGGTTCTAGTATTCATTCTTGTCTATAATTTGTTTTATTTTTCCTATTTATATTTAATTTCAAAATTGTATTACTAATATAAATATTTTTTACAACTTTTTCAATTTCCTTGCATATCTCATTTCGGTCTTTAAATGACTGCAAGTAGCACCAGTTGTAGTTTTTTATTGTAAGTTAATACCTTTATGGTTCAGGCGTTTTATGTAATTTTTTTTAGCGTCCTGTTTGTTTTTGGAATCCTTATCATCATTCCACATCTGGGTTGCTGTAAAAGAATGATCAGCTATTTTAACTTTAATTACAATTAGATATGTTGATAATTATTCACTCTGCTATAAATTAGGTCTATACAAGATTTAACCAGTTTGTTTTCTCTATTTTCCTTCCTTGTTGGTGAGGTAATATGAGTATTGAACCCCAATGCAGCCATACAATTTTCGAATCTTTCAGTGTCATAATTTTCATTAGAATCTTGGTAGCCTTCCAAAATGTTAAAATTAAAATATCCAAGTAGGAGAATATTAATGTTTTTTTGTGTGCTATTTTTAATATAATCTTTAATTTCTTTTATAAAATGTTGCCTGTTGGACGACGATTTTTATAAATGGTGATTTATTATTACTTCAAACACATTTTTGTACGACTGAAACACTAGAAACCACTTCATTGTCATCAATTTTTACCTTTTTACAAATCACATTGCATATTGTATCTTCATTGAACAAGAGGAGGATTCCCCCTCCCTTTTGATTAATTCTACAGTTTGCAAATTGTGTGAATCCTTTGATTTTATGTAGAATACATTCTTCTTCGGTGATGTTTACTTCTGTTAAAGCAATGATATCCCATTTGATATTTGCCATGTAAAATTCTGCTAACCACGAGTCCCAGCGTAGCCTACAGCTGCGTAAATTTGTGTGTATACACTTAATGTCATTTATTGCAGCACGGTTTAGTTTTAATTCAAGATCATCGAAGTTTTCACATTGACAAAGTTGTCAGGTTGTAATTGTAATAATAATAATAAAACATGTGTTGTGGATGCACAACCGGACAATGAAGGGCCCGAAGGCTGCTAACACGCAGCCGAAGTTAAACGTGGTGGTTTAAATTAACAGATATAAAAACAAGCAGGTGTTAAAATATTAAAAAAAAAAAACAATGTGTACCGAGCAGAACTGCATTGCACACCGAGGGTCAAATATGACAAAGCCCTGAAAGGTCTACTTACCTGATCAATTTCCTAAAGCTGGCCCGAGAAGGTGTCATGACAACGTCTCATGGCAAACGGTTCCACGGATCCACAACACGATTGCAAAAGAAAAATTTGACCTCTGGTCCTCTCACAACCACGAATAACAAAAAACTGTTGGGTATCAACATCAAACAAATTATTTAAAAGCCCATACTATGAGAGTGAGAGGTCGGCAATCAACCTGATATTTTCAAGTGTTGTTAGATTCCGACGATTAAGACGATCATTGTATGATTTGTGGTAAAGACCTGGGAGCAATTTCATAAACTTACGCTGGACAGATTCGATCAACACAATATTCTTGATCAGGTAGGGTGACCAGACTGGCGAGGCATATTCCGAGAGTGGCTCTTACATATGTCTTAAAAGTGCGGACAAGACGATAGCATTAATGTATGCGGAGGTCTTCATATCACCTGTCAAGCAAACACCAAGGTCCCTGTAAAAACATTAGTTTTCAAGGGTACAATTACCAATGGAATAGCTGAAATTCTTATTATTTCTACCGAGGTGCACGGTCTTGCATTTAGTAGCCGAGGTTGGTAGTTGCCAGTCCTCAGACTTTTTCTCAGTGTGGGCAATGGCTGTGCATAGAACATGATGGTCAAGTAAGTCCGTAACATCTTCAGCAAATGTTGAGATATTATTTCTGGGATATTTGTTGTGAAATCATTTCTCTGTTGAAACATCATTTCTCAGATACTGTTGAAACCTTGTTGGGACTTGTACCAAAACGTCGCACAGACTCCAACAAAGACATTTCAATTGCAATAGCTGAATCAACCATGGGGGTAGAATTAGTTCTAATTCTACTCCCACACTCAGACCTTATGAAGCTAATTAACGAGCTAGTCGAAAGTACCGATTGTTTTAGAAGTAACAATAAACCCAGGCATTGTTGTCAGAGTGGTCCGGCCACGTAGGGAAATTTCTGTTTCGTCTAGGATTCAGCCAGCCTGGTGGCCTAGGCTCTGCTCCTGCGCCGTCCGTGACATATGCCGGGCTTATCGATATTCGGCATCCATGTGACTACACTTGGCTTATGTATCAGGGGATAGCGAGGGAGTCCACGTACTTGATTCGGAGGGAGCGCGACCTGTACCCGGACAGGGTGTGTGGAAGTGTTGGCTCTGCTGGGTCTCTTACCAGGGCCTGGCAGGTTCTCAATCAGAGCAACTCCAGGACCACACAGCGGTGAGTGTATGATCTCAGTGACAGACTTCACGGTGTCTTGAGGGGCGAGGCCATGGCTGATGTTTTTTGCACGAGGTTTGCAAGCGTTTATGCTTCGCCAGTAGGTTCCGCTCCTCCTCCACCATTATGTAGTAATGTTGACAGCACGGCGGAGGAATTGCCTTGGGATGTGTCAGAATTTTCAACTGCACTGGCCAGATGCAAAGACGGCAGTGCTCCAGGCGTGGACGGAGTGTCTTATAGGGATTTACGGGGCCTCACTGAGAAGGTTAAGGTTACTGGTGAGGGGGTTGCCCTCCTTCAGACCATCTTTGATGGGCACCAGGTCCCTGCGTCCTGGTTATACACTATCATTGTCCCGGTTCACAAGCCGAGGACGATTCATTCTGATCTTGCTTATTATCGTCTAATCTCACTTCTCTCCAACAGTCGGAAAGTCTATGAACGTATGCTCATAAGGCGGCTGGAGTGGCATCTTAAATATTATGCATGCTTGGCTCCAACCCAGTTTGGGTACAGGTTCTGGAAGAAATGCGCAAGATGCCATCATGTTCTTGCTGTCAGGTATCTATGAGACGTAGGCTCACGGCCACACTGTTGTTGCAGTGTTCCCGGATGAAAAGGTCGCGTATGATACTGTTGGTGTGGACTGGGTTTGGCAAGCACTGGTGAGCATGGGAGTTGGCGGTAAGCTTACAGATGCGGTTTGTGCCCTTCTGGGAGTGCGCAAGTTTGTCACGCGGGTAGATGGCTTCTGGTCTGTGGAAGGGAGCACGGACCTGGGGCTCCCGCAGGGGAGCTGCCTTAACCCTCTGCTGTTGCTATCGCGATTAATGACGTTCTCCTCGAAATGGGGGAGTCAGATAATGTTATGTGTTATGCTGATGATGTTGCGCTCTGGTTTTCTGGTGAAGACCCTGAGGTCTGCTGCATGTGCGCTCAGACGGCGGTCGCTCGTGTCCCCTCTCTCCTTGGTAAGGGAGGTCTCTTGTTGGATCCCTCCAAAACTGAGCTGGTAGTGTTCAGTAGATCGTGAACCCGGCGTCGAGTGCCATTGTCTATCACTGTCGGCACCACTACTGTTGTTCAATCGGCATGTGTTAAATACCTTGGTGTGCTTCTTGATGAAAGGCTGGAGTGGAATCGGCATACTGCGGCACTCAAGGATGGGGTCCGGTCGAGGGTATCGGTCCTTAAGAGGCTTTCTGGGATTGACGGGATGAGACGTGGCCCGCTTCTAGCGACATACAAGACTTTTGCCAGGGCTTCACTGGTCTACCATCTGTTGTTTCTGTGTCATGAGCAGAGGCATATCCGGGCATTGCAGGTAGCTGTTAATGAGTGTCTCCGGGTTGTTTCTGGGTGTCTTGTGACGATCCCTGTGAATGCTCTCTGGGTTGAGTGCTGCGAAGTCCCATTCCACCTATGAGCGACTGAGCTCCTGTGCACTCTGTGCATTCGTAATGCTAGTAAGGGGTGGCGAGGGTCCTGTGGACAGCGTGATAAGAGACTACTTTGGTCTCTGCCCGGCGCTACTTGGTGCCCTTGTCCCCCCCCCTCATGGGTGGAGTGTTGCCATGCTGCAGAATGTGTCCCATATTGCCCCAATGAGCGTTGCGCGGACTACGGTGTTTTGCCTCTGGGCATGGTGTCCTGGGTTGTCTGATGTTTTCGAGGGCACCCCTACTGGGTGGGATGTATTTTGCTTTGTTCGACCGTAGGGACTCATCGGGAGGTATTGGCAAGGTGGTGCCGTCACTGAAGGTTTTCGTGAGCCGACGCCTGCATGCTGTTTCTTCCAATACTCTATATGAATTGTGTGCCATCTCCATTGCCTTCGACGTGGAAATGGATTTGGATCTTCGGTCTTTTACGGTACACTCTGATTCACAATCAGCAATTGGTCTTCTGCAGCGTGCTGTGACTTCACTTGACCTGTGTGACCCAGTCGTCACTGAAATCTGTCAGAAGGTGTGGGCTGCCACTGGCAGAGGTTTCGTTCGCCTGCTTTGGGTAAAGGGTCATGCTGGCACCTGGGGTAATGAGCTGGCTGATGGTGTGGCTAGGGCGGCCTCCAAGCCGGATACTCAAGTTATTACCCCGGTTGTCTTCCCCAGGGTCAAGAGGGTGGGCTTCTGTGCCTGGATTCACTCGGAATGGGAAAAGGCGTGGCAGACTGCTGCCACAGGCCTTACCTTGTTTCAGCTTCAGCCATGGTGTGGTATTAGGTCTCCAGTTGACAACATTCCTGCCTGGATGGGAAAGATCCTTTCCAGACTGCGAACTGGGCATTCACTGCTGCGGGCTCACCAGCATAGGCTTGGTGTACCCCGTCCCCGGCGTGTCACCTCTGTGGGGCCATTCAAACCCCCGAGCATATTCTCCTGGCCTGCAGGATTCTGAGGACTCACAGGGCAGGCATCTCTGGATACATAAGGTCTGACCAATCGTTACGCGGCGGTCTCCTCTTGGTTGAGGGGGGTAGGAATGCGGTGCAATGGCTTCGTGTGGTTGCAAAATTTATCAGAGCTACAGGAGTCACGGTCTTGCTTCCATTCTCCTCTGTGCCACTCTGCTCTGTCCTTTGCTCTCTGTTCTCTGCTCTGCTCTATGTTCTCTGTTCATCTGGAACTTTTCTCAGGGTGTGTGGAACTTGGTTGTTGACGCAGAGTTTCGCGGCACGTGGGACATTGGAGTTGTGTGTGTGGTGTAGCATGGGATTGGTTGTGTACAGTTGTTGGATTGGTGGACAGTTTACCATGCTGTAGTTTGTAGGGTTGGTGCATAACTTTAGGTTGCGGCCTTAAGAAATACATTACATTTTTTTTTAAACAGCTTATCAATTTATTGTTGCAATTAGAGAGTTGTTGTAGTGTGCTAGTATCTTTCCCTTTTGTAACAGGGTGCTGGCTTCCCGCCGTCAACTATAAGGGATAATAAGGACAATATTGTTGAATGGTAGGCATGACGGTTATTTGCAAAGGCCTGAGGACGCGTTAGTAGAAAAAGAATCACTTGGAGAAAGTAATTCCTATGAAGTGGTGATCAATGGGAAGAGATAGAATTGTTGCTAGATTGGGACTAGTTGAGGCAGCTATGGGTAGAGCAAACTGAATATGAAATTACCGGCGGGTGCGTGGCGTTGTTGTTGGGTAGGCCTTGTCTACAGGAGCATTTTGGAGATTGACTGCATGACCTCACGACACTAAGTGATGTGCGGGACACTCTGCCCCTTACAAGCAAATAATGTTTACTAGTTTGTGATGGCGAATGACGAGATTCCAAGAAGCTTATGAATGTGGGTTTCTTAACGGTTAATGGACGCAAAGCGCTTCTCTGCGAATTCTAGTAATCTTCCCAAGACAAACCATGTTTAAGATTATCACAAGCTTTCGGCCATTTGAAGTCCTGATAACAAACGCCCTGATCTTTCACCAAGTTAATGCCACCAAGTAATAGTTTGAAGGTAAAGCGAAAAATATGAAGATTGCTTACTGCATAATTTTCAATTGTTCATTTAACGTTTGAAGAAAGACTTAGTCGACTTGATGAACTTGGCGAAAGAGCTTGGCATTTTACACCACGACTTCAAACGGCCTAAAAACTTGGCGGGAATCCTTAACAAGTTCTGCTTCACATCTTTTTTCATCCAAATTGCTAAAATCCATTTTTTTCTTAGCAATTATGAGATGAAAAGCCGAAAATCCAGTTTTATGGTCCTTTTTTGTGGCTTTAGTAGATTTCCATTTTTAGAGAGCAGTAAGGTTTCACGTAGACTTTACATTTCAGCAACATTGTATCTAAAACCTAACAGGAAAGCTTATTCGTTTTCCTTTGCTATTTTCCTTTGTAGTTCAAAGCCGTGAATTGCAGCAGTTCAAGTTGCTCCAGCAAAATTGCCGAAAGGTAAAGTCATCGTGGGTGATTTTCGTTATGGTGTGGGTAAATTGGAAGATCTGGCCTCACTGCCCAACTGAGACTGGGTGAGATTGCTTTATAAAGGTGTTTTGGGCTATGACCCTTTCAGCGTCATCTGAGGGAATATTTTGCTGCTGCATTGTTAGACAGGTTGCCTCTAGATTCAGTTGTGGTGATTGGGCCTTCGATGCTCAATATGCTGTACGAAATCACACTGAAGGACAAGGAATGCAAGTTGAAAATTTTGGAAGCTGGTATCAGGGAAGTGAACAATCATCAGGGCAGAGTCATTGACCCTTGTGAGAACTCGGTGACGTGCAGAGTAATTTCGTTACCTCTCATTGTTGATGATGCTAAGATTCCTTTTATTTTAAGTGGGATAGGTGTGGTAGAAAGAATTGTGAGAGAAAGTCACGAGTTGGGCTGTTCAGAAACTGTTTTACGAATATGTGTCATTCATGCTTCGCTTGTCCCCATCCATGTCTACACGAGATATTCCAGACATTTTGACCGTTGGTTGGCCCTAGCACTAATATCCGTTCCTAACAGACCACTTTTGTGCCTGTGCTGCCTGATGTTAGGCCACGTTCGAATGTCATGTCCTGCAGTAAAGTTCACCCTGTGTTCGTCGTCCATGAAGAAGAGTGCCAAGCGTTCACTTGAAGCAGTGGTATCCCAGAAACCTGGCAGGGTGTAGTATGGAAACCTGGCAGGGCATAGTATAGATGATGATCCCGATAGCATAGTCTTCCAGGACGTTCCTTCCTCTCCACCTAACTTGTTTGAAGCTCCTGATTCTTGTTCCGGTTCCTCACTAGTCGTTCTGGAGGAATCACAAGTGAACATTCCGACTTATCAACATTCTCAGCTTCAAATTGGGATTCTTAGTAAGGCCCGTACCCAAAGCCAACGCCAGGTATGTAGTGTGAGTGTGCAGTCCGAGCTGGACTGAAGTAGGATCAAGCAATTTTGTTAGCTACTAAGGTCTAGCAAGTTAGCTACCCTAAGGAGATACATAGGTTCATCAGACAGGGGCCAAGAGCAAGTTAGCAACCTGTCTGCCACCAATGGCACCGAATGTTTGCTGTTGAGTCTTTTAACCCATTTATGATTCTAGGGCAGGACTGTGGTGGTGACGATGCCCAATCTAGTCTGGATTGCGGTTCAGATTTGCTGTGGTCAGCCAACGTGAACTTGCAAAAAGAATCACCTACTTAATGGCCTTAAGTGAATTTCGCTTCAGTTTCTGGGATACAACTGAACAAGCAAAAGGAAGTTGACACTTTTTTCTAAAGGTTGGCGTCTAGGGTATTGTGGGGAAGTGAGTGCTGGAGGTCGCAAATTCTGTAGTTTATCAAGTGGGTAGGGCTGAGGGTTGAGGAGGTGTTCTGGTGTTGGTTGAATATGTTATTTGCCCAGGATCACTCCTTGACCAATGATTACTCCTTGCATTGAAGGTCTACATTCCATTGTGGTACAAGTTAAGAGTCAAGCATGGTTGGGTCATGCCAGCAGTGGGGTACTCCTCTTCAGCTTTCTCGTTTCTTTGGCTTGGTATGATTGGTTGGACTCATTTCCATTCCCATGTATCATCAGTGGTGATCTGAATACGCTCTGTAGAGCCTGCGGGGCTTCCAGAATTGGAAGGGCTCCATTGTTTCTAGTTCTTTGCTATCTAGAGACCCGATGTTGCTGAATGATGATTTACCTACGTTCTCGCAGTGGCATGGTGGTGTGTACCAGGAATCTGTTTTGGATTTGGTTCTCCGTTCAAGGAGCATTTCTTGTGGTTTGCTTGTAATTGTGTCTGATGACAATCGGAGAAGTATTCATTGACTTCAGATGGTGGTCAGTCAGTAGTTCAGCGTGAGAAGCCTTTCTCTGCTCTCATTACTGCTGGTTTTGCAGCTTCAAGTTGTGTAACCTCGGGAGTTTTCTCAGTTTGGTGTGCTGGTATTCGCCAAGCCATGCGCAGGCATTATGATGGAATGATGACTGCAGGAAAGATATTTGTGAGCATAGGAAGGCATTTCGGATTTTTCTGCGTGGGTAATAAATCAAAGGAAAGGTGGCTGCAGTATTGGCAAGCTGTAAAAGCAGCACAGTGTATGCTGAGAAGTGATAAGTGGTTTGTATGTAAGTGTCTTTGTAAGAAATTACGCTCACCGAGCTTCAGCAGCATGGGGATTGTTGATGCAAAGTGTAGGTGCCAAGCATGTGGTTTAGAGCATAGAGCACAGATGGAACGAGTATCCTGCAGGGCCTCCCAATTGTTGAGGCTTTGAAGGTGCATTTCGTAAAGGATGTAAAGGATCTCTACAACTCAACAGTGTTTTTATGCTGGCAGATATTTGCTGCCTGGACACGGTCTTCGACATGGCGGAGCTTGAAGCTGCTTTGAGCAGGTGCAAAGTAGGCTTGCCAGGTTTGGGTGGGATCTCTTTTCTTATCATCCGTAGTGCATCCCCACCCCAAAAGAGGAAGCTACTAACTAGTTTTTAGGTATGGTGTGAGGGAGCTGTCCCAGAGGGTTGGAAGCAATCAATCTTGGTTCCTGTTCCCAAGCCAGGTTGGATAGATCAAGATTAGACTGTTTTTCACCCATAACATTGCTTTTGTGCCATTGCAAGTTACTGGAGAAAATGGTGGTGAATAGGCATTCCTGGTTCCTAGAATGTAAGAACTCATTGCATTGTGCTCAGTTCGTCATTCGTCACGGAAGGAGTGCCCAAGATACTGTTCTCTTACTAGATTCTGAAGCGAGGAGGCATGGGCTTTGGTTCACTTGTTGGCTGCTTTGTGCCTTAATATCAAAGCCACTTATGAAAGGGTTAATCTTGATGCAGTTTGGTCAGGTCTGGTGAGCAGCCAGGTGAGCAGCTTGAGCATCTTGCTTCAAGCTTAATTTTCGGACAGGAGTTTCTCAGGAGGATTTTGTCCATACCATTCCAGTTTCTGTTCGACTAGCTGTGTTTTGCCCCAAGGTATTGCCTTGTGTCTGTTGCTTTTGTTGTTATGTTGACTAGCATTCTGTGGAATATGGACTCGTATTGTAATGTGGCGGCATTCACGCATAACTTGGCTCTTTGGATAGGGGGTCCATCAGTAGCATCTATGCAGTTGGCCCTGAAGTTTGCTTTTGTGCATCTGAAAAAGTCTCTTTCAGGCTCATCGGTATGTCCATGGATCCATGCAAGTCTTCAATTACTGTTTTCCAACAGAGTGGGTATCAAATGCTTGAGCCTCAGTGCAGGTGGTGAGGTAGTGCACAGTGTCTTTCGATCAAACGAAGTTGTAGGCTTTTCTATCAGTATGGAAATGTGATAGGGGATGGACAGCCCCAGTAGCACAAGGCACTTTTGTATTTGGCTACCTAAAGTTGCATTTGGCTAAAATCAGAATGTATAATCAGATAAACATGTGCGATACCCAGCGTATCGCTGACCACATTGGTGACATTGCCAACATGAAAATATCAAATGCTCCATACATACATGTAAAAAATACCGGTCACACCATCGACACCTTCCATTCCACCAGATTGTAGTGTGAACCCATGTACCACCGCAGACTGAACTTAGAACGTTTCTAATTCTCCTTCATCAGTCTCAACTTTACAATATCCAAATGCCACAACACTTTGTGATTTCAGACTGGATAAAAATAATCTCAACCAGCATTAAGAATTTTACTAGACAACAAACTCAATTTATGCAGCATAAATTACGTAAACAGACTCTCCTTCAGACCTCAAAACATCCCTCATAGTATGCTTTTCTAAAACTGAAACCCATCTTTTTTTGTTGTTGTTGTTGTTTGTTTGCTCCACTTCCTGTTTGCCTCAATCCTGATGTCAACTTCCTGTTTGCCTGGTTCGTGTGTCTACTTCCTGTTTCCCTTATTCCTGCTCTCAACTCTGCAGGCGTCACACCTTTTTTAGTTTTTTTCCCTTCGTTTAATGGGACCAAAGGTGCCACTGCGTTTTTTATCTCGTTCTGTGCGTTGTGCCAAGTGTTTTTCAATATTTTGTATTTGGCTAGGCGCCTTGAGCTACCTCCGCCTGCTCTCCTCCTGGATGAGGGTGTAAAATGCGCCTTCTGCTACCTCCTTATCTCCTGGAAACTAGGGTATTTTGGGGTTTACCCCAAAAGTGATATTTTGGGGTTTGGGGTTACGCCAGAAGTGGTGTAAAGGTTTCCCACGACTGGAAGTCACGTGACGTCATAACGTCAAGGTTTACTGCATTTACAAGAAGTCATGTGATGTCATAATGTCAAGGTTTACTCGATCGACCGGAAGTGATGTAAAGATTTAGTCTACTACCCGGAAGTCATCTGCTCTCGTGATGTCTAGGTTTACTCTAGTGACTGGAAGGTACTTCAAGGTATACTCTGTTGACCGGAAGTGACATCAAAGTTTACTATACTAGCCAGAAGTCACATGATATTGTGACGTCAAGGTTTACTCTAGGTACGTCACACCGATAAAACCACGTCAGTACTCTTGAATTTCAACCCCCTTTAATAGAACTTAGAACATAAGTTAATAGAACTTAGAACATAGAACATAGAATAGAGAAATTTGTGCTAAGTTTTGCGTATTTGTCCTATGGAGTTGGATTTGGTCTTGAAATATCAAACCAGGTTTACTCAACTTCAACTAGTGGTTTGCTAAGTATTTGACATTTTTCACTAGCTTTACGGTCCAGGATTACTCAAGTTTAGCGTGATTGTGCTAAGTATTGCACATTTTTCACTGGCTTTATATTTTTGCTGAGACTCGGAGGCTCAACTTGAAATTTTCGGTGCAGGTTTACTCGAGCTTGTACTAAGTGTCGCATGTTTTTTACTACCTTTATATTCTCATAAGGGATGTGTGCTAAGTAGTGCGCATATTATACTATAGTTAAATTTGTGTGAATAAGTTACGGTTTTTTGGTTTTGCGAGATCGTGATTTTTGTACCTAGCTCGCTTTTCTTCTGTTTTCTTTTAGCGACAACATTTTTCAATTATCTCTCCTTTCACTGCTCTTCCGTTTCTTCACCACTAGCTTTTCTCTTATCAACTGCAGCGTTCTCTAATTTGGACTTTTTCAACTCCAGGTGCAAACGAGGCCCACCTTTCTCTTCTCGACTGTCTCTTTCTCGCTTCTCTTTCCTCGAACCTCCACTAATGATTTAGGAAATCGAGCCTGCGAGCAGCTTTATCGTTTTCTTCGGCTTCTTCACCTCGTTCAATTTTTCACACCATAGCGTTTCGAGAGCTAGGCTGACTTTTTCGTCACATTCTTTGTTGCTGATCATATCCACTTTGGAGTCGAAATCATTTTCGTACTCTGGACTTTAGCTGTACGAGGATGTCCAATCGACAGGGTATTTTTTCCATCCTCCAATATAAGTTGCGAGGGTGAGAGGAGAAATTTGGTACTGCCACTGTACTTAGCTCGTGGCCAACATTAACAATTTTCGCACAAGTTCCCATCTAAGCTGGAGTTTAGACGATACGGCGGATTTGTAGTCGCCTGAATACCAATGTTTGCTAACAAAATCCGACTGAATTTCCTTAGCTTTCATGATTTTTGCACGATCGGGCGCTTTGATAGCATAGATCTTGGCCCGAAGCTCTGAAACATCTAGGATGGGGACGCCACCCATCTCATCTCTCACCTTGCCCAATACCTGTTTATTAGTTGTCGAGAAGAGCTTGAGAGTCGAAGGATAATTACTCAGATCAAATTATTTGCTGCCGCGCAGCATCTCTTGTACAGATCCTCCGTTCTATGTGATACCATAGGCTGTCGTTGTTGGTGAAGAGGACTTTGATGTGGTCCCCGTACTTCAGCTGGATGTAGTCGTAATGGAATCAGAAGAGCAGTTTTGACAGTTTCAAGACAGAAAACCCTGAGTACGTAGGCAGAACGCACATTATCTTCTAGCGTGCCGAATAATTTGCACTAGGTTTTCGTGTAGAATATTAAAATAATCGATGTATGGCTGAGATGTGTACTTCAACGCTGTTCGACTCAAGCATGCAAAGGAGAGCGGACCAGCTGAACCCACCGTTGAAATATAATAGCAAGGATCCAGTTTATTATTTTCAACGCAAAGTTTTCGAAAATCTTCGAACACATCGGCTAGCAGAAAAACGTCTGTCATCTGGTAGATCTCATGAAGACCCAAATTTCTTGACTTTCATTTACAGACAGAGATTTAACGCTCGCACGTACTCTTCTCCAACCAATTTTTCATCTTTAAATAAGGGAAAAAAGTCTCATCTTGATAGCGGTAAATTTTCGCTATCAAATATGGACATGTCCATAATGTGCACATAGGGTCAAACACCCTTCTATGTTAGGAGACTCAGCACATTCTCCATGCTCATGTCATCGTTGAACCACTTCAACTATAAACCCGAATCCAAGGCTGCCTCGAGTATAGGTAATTTCCCACCCTGATGGTTTCCGACCAGTGTGTCCAGTGAAGCTTTTAGAAAATTAAAGCTGTCGATGATACAGAGACTTAACACCAGTCTTCGCGGCACTAATAGGCGTACTCTAGAACCATTCAGCACTCTGACCAATAATGGGTATCTTTCCAGGGAATTTGTGTACTGCAGGAACTAGTAGATGTATATCGTACCCCACCAGACCGTGGAATACGACGGCGAAAGTTTTATGTTCCCAAGCATTCCAGTTGCATTTCGAGTGAGCGGCGGCCCTATAATATCAACTGATGTAGCAGTGGTCCCTAACCTTCCACTCGTTCTTCAGCAATTTCTCATCGAAGGGGTGGAAGGGTTTCTCGCAATAGTGACAGATGTTGGCGAGCTTGAAAGAGAGTTTTTCGGCTTGCGTAAAGTCAAGGGGTTTTATATTTTCAAGCAGGTTGGAGTAATCTATGGCCTCTTTCACCATGCGCTTGTAGAATACGTCCACTGCGTCGTCTCCCAAGTAATAATCTTGACTAACAATTTCTTCATTCTGTCCTATGACGACACTGCCAAACTGCAAGGAGTGTGCTGGTGAAGTTTTGTAGATGAGCTCGTGGAAGCATCGGGTCGAACAGTTTGGATGGGGCGAAGCAAACATTCGGAGTCGGCGTAAACGATGCGGGTGAAGGTTTTTTTTTACAGTTAAAGTGACAAAATTCGAAGATGTTTGTGTCAGGTTTCTTGAATCTGAGCGATTGCTCTGGGCTAATCATAAAACATTATCATCGGTGAGCGAGGAGCATCCATTCCCTTCCAAACCTGGCAAAACAGTTTCGACAATAGTATTTAGCATGCAAACCGGTGCTTCAACCGGTTGCGTTTGTCCATAATTGTGTGCTGAACGGTTTTGTTTTAACATTATCCTTTCGATTTAATTACGTTTAAGTAGTTACAGCTGAAAAACTGTTTTCGGGGAAGCATTTCACCCCCTTTAGCAATGTTTTCGTGGCTAGATTTTCGTTGATTTTGGATGTATTTTATAAAGGATATTTTTTAAGCTACCTGAGAAAGTACAGCTTTTGTTACAATTTATTTCAGGGTCAAACCCAAAAATTGACCAGACCAATTGAAGCTATGTCAAACTAAAAGGTAACTCACCACATTTACTAACAAAACAAATTCTAATACATGTATTACTTTTAAAACATTGGTACAACAATACCCCATTATATAACAATAATATAAGAGTGGAAATCAAGAGTAAAAATTATACCTCTTACAACAATAAACCTTTAATAATTTTTAGGCTCTCACGCAACAACGCGTACAAAAAGATTGTTTATAAAGACCTTTTGTCTATTGTTAATAAAAGTTTAATTGTATATGCAACAGATAACAGAAATCGTGATAACTTGCCAACTATTTAAGATACACGCATGCGGTTTGCGGCATTCGTTAGCTTTATTTATTTTCTTCAATTCCTATTCCGGCATATATTGACGTAAACCCGATCCTTACGCGTATACAATTTACAAACAGTGATGAGAGAAAAATGCCAACATGACAGTAGGGCTGTGTACAATTAAACCATTAATTTCTCGTAAAACTATAGGGTTTTGGAAATTTTTACCAGATATAATTTATGCTCTACAACTTTGGTCCTGTGCATTATTGCCGTAGAGTCAACGGGAGACTAGATAATGGACGAAAACTCTTAACCAGAAGTGACTTTTGGCCATTTTTCCAAGATGGCGGCAAAAGCTCAACTCGGAATGTTGGGGAGTTTTAGTATGTTGGCTAGTGTGACGTATAGAGGTTATGTACCAATTTTCAGCTTAATGGGAATTTATTCCCGCAAACGCCTAAAAATCGACTAATTTGACTGGAATAATACGCATGTACGGCTTACATTGTCCATGGCATATATGTCGTGTTGTCCAGTTCTACAACAATAAAAGTTCTTTTGTCTGGTAGCACCCCAATAGCTTGTTTTCTTATGCCAGTGCTGTTATAACCAAATTAACAAATAACAATGCGTAACAGTGATGGTCTCACAACAGGGGCAACTCTTACCATACCACCATACACACCACACGACGTATTAAAAACGAAGGCATCTGCTATAAGGAGGAGGACAGTGAAAATTAGTTACTGTAAATCCCGTGCAACAATCGCTTTAAACTTGACTGAAATTGCGATGCACGTTGCTAATTATTGCTACCTTGCAAACTACGTCTGGTCGCGTGAATCTGGCATTGTTGGCGGGCAAAAGTAATGGCTATTGCACTTTCGTTGTTGAACTAAAAAAAAACGAATCCGTGTATCAACTACAAGCGGACAACTTTAAACAAAACGACGATAGGTCGTTAACTTCGAGGCCCCCTTGTGAGCCTCGAAATTGGCAGCCTGATACGATGGGTAGGCCCATTTATTTTGTCGATGCAGACTTGGAGAGAGAAGTTGAATTGTTTTTAAGTAGGCGGTAACAATCATTGCATGCGTAAGCAAATGAAAGAAAATTACTTGCAACAATTTAGTGATGTGTGGTGCGACGTGAATTGTTTCGAACTTGCACACAACACAAGTATGCGTCTTTTCTCGGTCTGGGTGTACTAATGAAATATTGCATACGCGCTTGATTTTCCTAAGAAAACCAAAGACACCGGGAGAGGTTGACCGGGAGACATTCACTTTGCAGAGGGGGCCATGGGGGTTGGGGGGCAGAAAAGGAGGGGAAGGGGAGGGGCGAGTAAAATTGAAGGCGCAGTCTATTAATGAATGAAATATTGCATACGCGATTTACTTTCCTAAGAACCAAACACCGGGGGAGGCTAAGACCAGGAAACTAACTCCTCCGTGCAGCATGCACGGGTCCTGCTAGTATTAACTTGATGCCCTTTTCGGCGAAGGAAAGCCCAGCTGAAACAATACACAACAATGTTCATTGTTTCCAGGAATGCCCGCACTTTCAGCTGAAGGCGGGAAAAGTGCGGGCATTCCCTAGGCAACGGCCGCGGTTAGAAAAACAGCTTATTTTACAAACAACAAAATATAAAAAACACGTTAGTGTAGAAAAGCACTACATTACAATAGTGTTACATTTACAGAATATTGCATATTGACTGTAAAATGGGAACAGTTTTTAATGACTAAATGTTTAACCGGGTTTATTTGTAACACTCTGGCTTGATACATTTGCGACGCCGTTCAAAATATTGCTGACAATCCCTTGCTTGCAACGGCTAAATTTCCTGTACTGTGGTAAGTAGTTCAAGTTTCGGTCAGTGTTGCCAGATGCCAGCAAGCATTTGCCCACGAAATTACGGCACTGCCCTCCCCCCTCCCTAGAAACACCGTACAAAAAATGTCAATACCGGTACTTAAAAAAAAAGATTTTCCCATAGATATAATCACAAGAATAAATGAAAATACAAGTAAAAATAAATATGAAAAAAATACCGTAAATATATCGTGCACGTAACTCCTAAAGCGAAACTGAATGTGAAATCTGTTTTTCCCCTTCTGATTTACGATCTTACATAAAAATCACAAATCGGGTTAAAAAATCATAGTAAATCAGGATAAAAAAGATCACTATAACAACAGAAAACTAGTTCACCTTTGTACAGAACGTACAGTTTGTTACTTTAAAATATAGCGGTACAATACAATTTGTAATGGTAAGTTTTATATTTGCAACTTGCGACATAAGTCTACCTTTAGTAAGACGTAAATTAAATAAGACTCTCAGAAAAAAAAATTTAAGTAAAGTCTATCCCAAAACTCTTCTGGTAATTCGTCAGTATCCAAACTATGAACCAGTTCTGGTTTGAAAGCTTTAATCTTTTCTGTTTCTTGGTAATGTTTTACAAGAATTCCTTAGCTTATCAACCTTATGAACACTGATGAATGATAAAAGGGTAACACGGAAGTAATGCCTATAAATTCCGTCACCCTAGTATTACCCCAACTTTTTTTTTCACTCCCGTTTTTACCGCTAAATATTTTCCTCCTCCGTTTTCACCCCCGACGGCAATCAACACGTCACACATTAACACTTGTTACAGTGGCCAGTTGTTTTCAGCTAAATTCACTGCCATTTTCGAATATTTACCAATAATGTATAACAATGCCTGTTATTTCAACAACGTAACCGAACCACGTTCTTTCATAGCGTAGAACATCTACCAACAATAGCTAACAATGTGTACGAGCTCTTCACCGTAACGGGTAGTAAGTCGGATAATGACCGAAGACCTTTTGCATTCCTAAACTATGGCTCTCGGGACGCTGCGTGCCCTAGGACATTGTTTAGGAATGCCCGCGGTTTTCGGTCATTATACTATACTGAATCAACAGACTTTCATTTGCGCAATACAAATATTATTATTATTATTATTATTATTATTATTAATGATAGTAATGATAATGAAGCTATTAGTTGTACGTTTCAAATTGAAAATGAGAATTTTGAAATACTGGCTGTGTATAAAAAAAAACCTCAGCCAGCAGAGTGAACTTTACAAAAAAAAAACTAAAAACGTATCTGTTAAACAAATCTAAAATCGATAATATTTTTCTGTTTGGCGATTTCAATTTGTATGTTCTTGTAGGACACCAGAACCAGAATGAAAAGCATGACATCGAAAGATTTGAAAATTGTATGGCTAGTATAGGCTACTCTCAAAATATAAATACACCAACTAGGGTGGAAATTAGAAGCAATAGCGTAATAAGATCCTGTATTGACTTAATTTATTGTAAAAGTAAAAACTGGATGTGCGATTCCTTTGTTGTAAAAATGAAACTTGCTGATCACTACTTTACAGCTTTCAACGCCTATAATCGTTCCTCTGAGAGGAACCATGAAAACCATTCTAACCTAACTCAAAAAAAATCTGGATATTTCCGCAAAGGTATCATTAAGCAATTGCAAAATCAAAATTGGAACTTTCTGAAAATGTTTACCGACCCCAATGAAATTTATGAGCAAATTGAAACTGAATTTAAAAATTGTATATTGACAACCAAAAAAGGGATATTAAAAAAAGGATACAAACGAAGGCCAGACTAAGAACAGATATAAAAAACCATTTAAAGCAGAATGGATGACAACTGAACGTTTAAAAAAAAATTAAAAAAATAAACTTTGGAATAAAATTTAGAAAATGTCTAACCGTCCGCACGACCTATATTAAATAATTATAAAAGGATGAAAAATGAGATCCGAAAGGAAATTAACGATGTCAAACAAATATATTACCAGGAATACTTTATTAAGAATAGAACCGATGGAGCAAAAATATGGAAAAAAATTTACTATTTGTGTGGAAAATCGGTAAAAAAAAAAAAGGCAGCCTAGACGAACTTATTAAAAAAGCCTTCCAGCCAGAAAACACAGAAACAGTTTGCAATAATTTTTCATCCTTTTTCCATAATGAGGTTCCAAACTTAAAAAAAGCAAAAAAAAAAAAAAGGGTAAGAATAAAGGAAGCATAACTCGGTCGAATGGATATTCTGTTGGAAACATACCGACAATATAAATAATTGAACCTAATTTTTTTGAAATGCTTGCTATCCTAAATCAAATTAAAGTAAAAAAACAACATGCGGCCATGATGGTTTCCTATTTGAACATTTTCTTAAATCAAATGAACAAACGACTGAGTTCCTGGTCATCCAGATTTCGGCCATCATTAAAACCAAAATGTGGCCTACTAACCTAAAACGTCAAATTATTAGGCCAATTTTTTAAAAAGGTGAAAATAACCAGTATTGTAATTATAGACCAATTGCCACTTTCGCGACAAAATCATTGAAACGTTTTTTGCCAACAAAATACAATTTAAAAAAAAAAATTTTAATTATACACGATTGCCAATATGGCTTTCAATCCATAGGAAGGAAAGGAAAGGAACTTGTAAAGGAACCATGGACGCCCTGCATGCTATTAATAATAAAGTAACACAAGCTCTTAATAACAGTAAATATGTAGGGGTAATTTCCATTGACATAAAAAAAGTCTTTGATACTCTCGACAAGGAAGTTCTTCTAAAAAAAATTATGCAAAGTTGGGTTTCGTGGAACATTTTGGGGTATACTACAAAGCTATTTAACGGTAGGAAGAGCAGTGTAAAAATAGCTGGAAATCAAAGTAAATGCCAACCTATCACATATATATGGTGCACCACAGGATTGAATTTTAGGACCAATTCTCTTCCGTATCTACATCAATGATGTCACCCTAACTTGTAGTAATACTTTTATGACGTTGTATGCAGATGACATTTTCTTAATTGCTATAAATACTAATCAAGACACTATGAAAAAAAATGTACAGAAGGACTTTGGTAAAATAAATAAGTACTTTGTCGAAAACGAACTTTTTATTAGTAAAGAAAAAAGTTTTTTGATGCATATCACAACTTCACATACACCAAAAAGCAATGGATTTAACATACCACTACACGAAGATGACTGTTACACTAGGCTCAGCTGCAACTGTCCAAAACTCACACAGATTGACAGCTTAAGATACCTGGGAATTAGTACAGATGAAGATTGGAAGTTCACCAAACATATAGATACACTCATTAAAAAAATTAGAAGTATGATACGATCACTAAGAGAGTCCCTTGATCCAAAAACTAAATGTGTGCTGTTTGAAGCATGGATACTTTCAGTTGTACGATACGCTTGCACAATCTTTGGCTCTACTTCGAACTGGTATATTGAACGCTTACAAACAATTTTGAATAAAGCAATAAAAACACTTTTTGGTGGCAACAGCAACAAGACAACTAAAGAGCTTATAGTGGAACACAAAATGTTAACTTTTCAAAATTTGTGTAAATTAACTGTTATTAATAAATTTTTTTGACCAAACATTACAAAATAAAATTGCGAGACCATCACGTAATAATACGGCTTGGCTTAAAATCCTACCCTGGAGAAATTCATATGGGAAAAGAAATATCGCTTTTGTCCTTCCTACAATTTTAAATGAATTACCTTTGAATTTAAGAACAAACCTAAGACCACATAATATTAATAAAACAGTAAAGAACTGGTTAATAAACAACTAAAAATTATCCCTACTTGGACACCTAACCTAGTGTGAGTGACATATAATATAATGCATTTGTAATAAATATAAAATTTGAGGGCTAATGCATTATATGCAAGTCTTTTCAAGCAACTTATGAATGCAGTTAATATTGTATGAATTGATACGTTACTGTTTCTTTTTTTTTTCGATTCTGACTTCTCTTCAGAGCACATACAAGCATTGTTTTGCTTCGTGCCTTGGTTGTTCACAATTTTGTATACATACTCTGAATAAATAATTATTCATATTATTTCACCAACAAGCCTACACCATGGAAGAACAGGAAAACAGGAAACAGTTGGGCAAAGAACTTTAACTACGAAGATGAATAAAAAGGAAGATAGATAAATACGAATGCGAACACGTGGAAATTAACGTTGAAACAATAAATAATGAACAAGTGAACAATAGTGAATAGACAATAATGAACAATGGTGAATAAAAACACTTGAAGAATGTGAATGGAACAATAAAATGTGAAAAGTATATTAGAAACTCGGTGATTAGGTTAAATAACAAAACTACAATATTAGAAAATTGAATGATTCACGTAACATAATGACAAAATGTATTTAGGGACAGATATTTTATGGACAATTTTATGGACAATTATTTATGGTATTATCGTAACTTCTTGATGCTTGTGGAGTAAGTATATTTTATAATTACTTTCATATAACAGAAACGTACTGCTACGTTTAAGATTTATTTGCACATTCAGCATGCATTGTGATTGTATTGCAGAGCAAGGATCACACAGCCAAGGTCTAAGTTCAGAACATGCACAATGAGTAGAAATAAATTCATCAGCGACCTAGGGGTAATCACGAAAGATGTTTAAGTATACAGAAAATATTGCACGCATACATGACGTACTGCAGACTGGTAGAAGAGTGTTTAGAAAGAAACCACGAGCACGACAACTAAAGTCAAACTTCAGTGGAAATAAGGGCAGTAATAATGCAACTTTTACCGATCATAAGAACCGATACCAGTACTCGAAAATAGTAGGCTTTATAAGCACAGATAACGAGCAACAAGCAACATGTGAGTCCATAGACGCGTGATCGAAATTGCCACTATCCAAACTAGCCTTATGAAGGGACCAGACCAGGTTGAAGCTTGAGATCCTTAGGGTCTAACAGCCGATCGAAATGGAGAAAGAAACCGGATGTTATCTTAGACATGCACCAATGCTCAGACCTTCAGGTAAGCCTACTTGCATTAAGTTGACTTAACCCCACAAATCGATCATTGGTCTCGTAGATTATTATTCGGTTGAATATTATAATTTCATGCTATTAGTTTTAGAATTGATTAATTTTGGTTTATTAACGAAATCCTAGAATCCGAGCTTTATTAGTTCAATTACTGAGTTCAGTTGCTCAAGTAACTGACATATAGCTATTCTATAATATTGGGCACTACAATTATTTCGAATGTCATTAAGTTTAATCGAATTAATTATGTACTGCAACTATAGAGAAATAAAAGAAGTAATAAGGTAGTATAACTGCGTTTTTATGTACAGGTTCTCAGAGGCACTCTTCCGCTGTTAAGAATATACGGAGAAAATCCGTACGAAACTGGCGAACACTCCGTCAACAGCCGTTCATCCTAGCCAGTTATTAGTAATAATAATAAGGAGTGAGCCACTGGGGAAGGGTGTAACAAGTACCATCGTATTACTGGCGTGAGCCGTGTTGACATCGCAAACATCGAATTTGGATACGATAGCAGTGAGTGAGCCGTGTAGTTGGAGTTTTTTATGTTATTATGAGAAATTTGCTCTAAAGTGATAACTACAGTGCTATACAGCCTGCAATTTCAACGTCATCGAAAGTCCAGCCGAGGTTTACACAGTGCAAGGTAAAAAAAAAACCGCTTCGTTTCACTTTGCATAACGATCATTTTCTGCCTGGCTGGCCGGCCAAATTCTTGCCGTGAAGATCGCGTCGGCCTTCCGATTACGTGAGCCGCTTCTACCGCTCGTTTCTGCAAAATAGGCCTAATAAATATGAGCTTTCCGTTGGTCAAAACCAAGTCGGCTTAGAGTTGTTTTGAAACATTCTTTAACTTACTGTGTGACTTGAAAGGAAAGAGATGATCGTGTTATATATTTAAACTGTTGGTTTTTTTTTAAACCAAGTGCTGAAAGTCGAAAACGTTTGTTGTATGGCGTTGGATATTCACGTGCACACGACGTCAACACACATTTAGGCCCATCATGTGTTTGCCGTGCATATAAAAAAAAAAAACAATCTTACGGCAGTATTTAAAAATAATATATCATCTGTGCGATGTATATTTTTATATGCATGTATTTAGGTGCATTCTTCTCCCCCCCCCCCCCCCCCCATAGACATTGAGTACAAAATATTGTTGTATGTTATGGCAAAAACAAAACTTGTTTAACGAACAAGTTGCATTAAAATAAACTGAGGATTGGGAAAAATTTATTCTTAATTCACCAAACTCGTGGAAAACTTTAATTTAGCGAGTTTATTTAGTTAAAAATGTATTTCACTTGCATATAAACTTGAGACATTTCCATTTTGCCCAAAATTTATATACACCAAAATGGTTTGTTTACATATAGCTTATTTTATTTTGCATTTTTTTTTTTATTTTCGATATAAAAAAGGCTGCATTGGATATTTTCTAATTAGTATTAAAAAAAACGCGAGATTATAAAATACAAATGTAAGCCTAAAAAAACTGAGTGTTCTAAAGGAACAGCTGCAAGAAATATACATGTAAACCATCAGAGTTGCACTATAACGTATAAAAGAATCTCCAGCGTCTCAAAAAACAAGCCGGAGCTTCTTTCACAAATATTAGTGCGACGCTGATGACTTACATGTCTTTTTCTTATATCTGTTCCTTTGGAGAATTCAATTTTTTTTAGGCGTACATCTGCATTTTTTATATACCCGCTTAAGCGTTGTTTAATACTAAGATTTTTTTCCAATGCAGGACCGCAGCTACATTTTTTGCAGCCTGAGCGAATCCATGATAGCGGGGGCCTCCTTCAACCAAAATTATAGAAGTTTTTATTCTTTCAGGGATTGGCCTTTAATTTTGGTATAACCGTCTTTTTTGGAAAGCCAGAAACTGTGTTTCTCTGTCTTTTCGGAGAGATGGGACCTAAGAGAAGGGACCTGGGGTTGACGTTTAGCATGGAAGTTCATGCTGAGGTTTAACCTTGGTAACAAGGCTTTGGGCGGAGCGGATTGAAATATAAAGCTTCTAGGAGGTTGCATATGGCCGATTCGATTTGTGCTCCTAAGAATGACTTGTGTAACACATTTTCTTCTCTTCCTCGGTCTGCAAGAATTTGTTGATCAAACCTCAGTGATGCGCTGGGACCCTTTGAGGATATTTCATGGGGGTTCCATTGCTGGATTGACTTGTACTGCTAAGAATGACTTCTGTACCAAATTTCATGATTTTAGCTCCATTTGCTAGAATTTGTTGGTCAAGCCTCAGGAGGGCATGGGGGGATGCACTGTGGCTCCTTGCGGGTATTTCATGGCGAGATCCATGACTGATTCTATTTGTGCTGCTAAGAATGACTTGTGTACTAAATTTCAAGTTTTTAGCTTGATCGGCAAGAATTAGTTACCAACCCTCTCCCAAGCTTTAGGAGAGGGTTGGGAGGGGGAGCACGCTGGAGGCCCTTGGGTGTATTTTTTTTTGGGGGGGGGTCCAGGGCTGGTTTGACTTGGACTGGTAAGAAAGACTGTGTGAATTGAAACTGTGTTAAATCGACTAATTAACTTATTCCAATTTTTACAAAAATATATAAACAGGGCAATCTACTGAATAGATTTAAAAATCTGATATTTTGCGTCAAGCTGGGGTTCAAGTGTTGTAATGATACCTTGTTTTGAGGGACAAGTGCCCGATTTTATAAAATGAGTTATGAGCAGTCTCCCAACCTATTCGGGTTTTTCCATACTGGAACTCAGCCAGCTCACCGTGTACGAGTTCCATTATGACTACATCAAACCAAAGTACGGGGATTGCGCCGAACTTCTATTTTCGGACACAGACAGCCTCTGCTACTGCGTGTGGACGGATGACGTGTACGATGAACTGCATCATGACGCAAGCCGTTTCGACACGAGCAACTATCCTCAGGACCACCGTCTCTTCACCAACACGAACAAGCAAGTGTTGGGGAAGATGAAGGACGAGATGGGTGGCGTCCCGATTCAGGAATTCGTCGGGCTATACCAAGATGTACGCCATCAAGACCCCGTACTCCGAAACGAAGTAGGCAAAAGGACTCAAGAAACTGTTCGTGGAGAAACACTTGACCTTCTAGAACTACAGGGTGACGTTGTCCGCGACTTTGGTGCCGAAGGGCACCTGGCATAAGATCACCAGCACTGGACATGAGTTGTCCACGGTGAAAGTGATGAAGTCCCTCATCTCACAGTACAATGATAAGAGGTTCATCCGGGATGACAGAGAAAACACCCTAGCCATCGGTCACGTCGAGTCCGGAACCTGGCAGGAGTACGCGGACAACTTCAACTCCGACATGGACGTAGTGAGTGACGAGGAGGCGGAGGAGTTGGCATGTGTCGCTGCTGGGGTCTGAGCCCACGCCGAAGTCAACGCGGTTAAGAAGGTGGAGGAGGATGTAAAAGCATCCCGCAGGTATGAGTTGGTGAACGAGCGAGGGAGAAGACTGCAGGATCCGGTGGTGTGGGGGAAGGAAAGAAAGGGGAGAAAGAGACAGGCAACCGGGATTGGTACGAGACACTAACCCCAACAGAGAAAAAACGTTGAGTCGAACAGGAAGGGCAGAGACGGGCAACCGTGACAGAAGACAAAAAGTTGGAATTGAGAAAGACGAACACTGAAAGAGAGAAAACAAAACGGACACAAATGACGGAGCAAGAAAAGCAGGAGTAGAAAAAGAAATGCTGAAAGAATGAAAGCGAAGCGTGCGGTGTAAAAGAAAGAAAAATCCTAACCCCCCCCCCCCACCTGCCCGCTTCTCTACACAGTGCGGTTGGCTATGCCATCTGGGACTTCGGCTCTGGCAGGTCCAACCAAGATGGAAAGATGGCTGTACCCTTACCGAAACTCATCCCACCCCTCTCCTTTCCATCCTAGACCTCAACCAGTGTGTATGCATGTGTGAGTGTATGTATGAATAAGTACGTCCGTAAAATCGGCATTAGTAATGTTTATAAATTAACCTCTTGGCTAATGTCGGTCCTACGCGCGCAGTATGAACTGTAACAAAGGAAACGTTCTGCTTTTACCGCCCGTACGCTAAAGCCACATACAATTTGTTAACGGAGATTGGGCCCTCTGACCAATTCCTTTTGGGGGGTGGGTAGCCAAATCCAGAGCGGTTTCGCTCTAGGACCAACGGTTCTCGAATTAAGGGGGTGGAAAAGTACCGGGAGCAAAGTATTCACAAAACCCTAAAATGGCGGATTTCAATTTGGGACACCCCAAAATGGAGACCTTCAATATGGGACACCCCAAATGGCGGCACTTCCGGCTCCACTCTTCAATATGAAGGCACTTTCGGTTCCTTTAAAGACCAGAAGTGGCGTCATTTAAAATTGCAGACCGGAAGTGATGTCAAGACCTTCCAAATTGATGGCCTTCTCTAAAATGGCGGTACTTCCGGTTTACATGGGGGCAGCCATCTTGTGCGTGTGCGTGTGTGTGTGTGTGAGTTCACCAAATCTTATTTTCCTACTACTAATCCGTCCATCAAACAAGGAATAACAATGCTGTCAACAATGACATCTTTATTGTATTGTCAAGCTTTCTGAGCAAAAGAACACGATTTGTTCTTTGTTGTGCGCGTGATATCCAATTGTTGCCGGACTTCGTGAAATTCGTGAGATCGTGAAATTTTGTGATAATCAAGGCACGTGCTAGCGTTGCCACCAAGTTGTTGTTTCATTGCTGTTGTATTGTTGTTGTTGTACTTGCATGCGACTAAAACGGCTGCAAATCTGTTGGAATCAGGCATTATGTCACTATAATGTAGGGCAACGGTTTTGGTTCGTTGGACGACTCTTTGTAGGAAAAAATTGCTTTTAAAGAAAGTATATGACTTAAGTAAAATCCAAAATCTACAAAATCATAAAATAAAATCAATTACCAATAGAACTATATCTACAATACAACCAGGGAAAGGCCGCCAAGGTCAATCTTATTAGCTAAAGTCAGTCGCACCGACTAATAGTTCGAAAGTTAAATGAAAACTTGAAGGTTGCTACTCGCTGTAGCAATCTTTCAAGTTTTCATTTAACCTTTAAAGTATTATTTGGTGCGATTAACTTGACTAATAGGATTGACCTTGGCGGCCTTTCCGTGGTTGAATGATGTCACTACCTTCAAAATCCGATCGTTTTGGAAACTTGGCGGGTTTTTATACCAGTTTTGGTTTTGGGTGGATATTACAACTTTCATAGGACTGTGAACGTACATAAGGTTACACCGCCTTATCTTCGTCTACACCTTTTTCTAGAGGAATTTTATTTCTATAAATTTTCACATTTATAATTTTCCATTTTACCAATTAGCCGTTAGATTAGCCAAATTGACACGGCTTAGTTTATTGTATGACCATTCTTCACATGCTT
>JAHWFP010130718.1:2192-34292 GCA_023313725.1 Lithobius niger
TTTAATATTAGCTTTTCTTTATTTTCTTTTGATATTGGATGAAAAAATACAACGGAAAGGAGGTAACTAAAACGTTAATATTGTAATACACATCACATCGCTCTAATCAGTAGTTACATTCACAACACAGATGACGAAACATTCATCCAAGTCGAAACTATCGTTTCTTTGTTAACTTTGCCGTTCTAACTTATAGCGCAATGATGAACCTAAAAAAACCTAATACTTTCTGAAAAACAAGATTTGCACTTTCTCTTCTTCCGGTCCACAGAATTGCAGTGAAATTTGTAATGAATTCGTTCAATAAAGTGTATTTATCTTGCAAAATAAAGTCACCGTACCAACGTCTGTAGCCAAACACTTTAAAGCCTCAATTCCCCCCCCCCCACAAAAAAAAATGATTATTTATGCAATTCCCACATTTTAAAAGGCACCGACCCCCCCCCCCCCCCCCCCAACCCCAACGGCCAGTGCCCTGTCGGACGGACAGACGCACAAATTTAACCCAGTCCGACCCTGACGTGAGCAAGCCAATTTGAGCAAATTCGTTATAGATAAAGGTCTTCGTGGAAAACTCGCAATAAAATGCGCAATCTTAAAGAACAGAAATACCAGTCAATTTCAGTGCAAATTTTCAACAGTTCTGAAGAAAATTCAGATTCCCTTCAGGCCGTACGGTAACTGCATGGATGGTGCCCAGCGTGACTGTCACTAACTAATTGACTGAACAAAAAACGCTCTGCCGTTTAGAAAAAAGCATTAGAGCTCGTATACCCATACACACAGCTGTAAAGGTACACGAATAAAAACGGGTTAGAGTTCACTCGAACGCAACGAACTACAATTTGAACTCCAATTCCAGGGAACAAGAACTGTTTTTTACTCAGTGGTTATGTCAGAAAGTGAACGCAGTATGCTGACCGGCTTGGAGTGGAGCGTGGAACGCAGCTACTATCTCAGTAGGCCTTGCTCCGTAACAAAAACTGGATCGCTGGCGGGATGAATATCCAGCCGCTATTGACGCCAGCGATTCAGTATTTGGTAAGGAGTGATCTGGCTTTTCACGCTGTTAGCTAGATTGTGCGACCGTGCTGACAATTGCGGGGGGGCTGCAACGCGGCACAGTTCAAAATCGGTAACAAATGAGCGTGATGTTGAGGTTCTTTTTTATAATCCTGACGAAGACAGTAGTGAAAATCCCATATTTTCTTCAAAACTGTCAAAAATGTGCATGAAATACACTGGTATTTCTGTTCTTTGAAATTGTGTTTTTTTATTATGAATTTATCCCGAAGTATTTCCATGAACGCGACAAGTTTGCCAAGTGGCGTCATCGGTTGACAAAATTTGGAACCCTCGTCGGTTAGTTTGAAATTTTGTCGCTTGGTGTAGAGATGGCAGCACCTAGCAAACTTGCAGTTCCTTCCATGTCAATGGTTGATTTTACGCGTCTAATTTGTTTTTATCTGACCCGGCCTTTACTGTAGGTGGCTGTGCCAGAGGCAAAATCAGGGCCAACTCTCGTAAGCTCTCGAAAGCAAAGAAAAACATCTTTGCGGCCAGATCGTGCGGCCGGTTGGTCGTCGCAGCCAAAAAACACAGCGATGTGCCGCGCGGCCACGTCCGTTATTCATTGATAATTCTCGATCATGTGGTGAAACATTAACACGAAGCAAGTTTGGTCGCCCGGGATCCCAGTGGCATCTGTGACTGACTGGCCACGGCTGCCAAGTGCGCGGTGCTACGGTAAGCATTCTCGTTGGCCGCAGCGACCTGGTCGTGCGGCTTGGTCACTTAGTGCGCGGGGGTCCTTAGGGGCGCAGCACTCTGCCGGTTCCAAACCTGCAGAGACGTAGTCTATCTAGGATTTTTTTTTCATAGCGCTGAACGATTTGCTATATGTTCCGAGGAATTCCGAACAAAGTTTGCAAGCGCAATGTTACGAAATTATGAAGAAGGGGACATTGGGTCCACCGTTGACCGAGGGTGCAGGGAAGTTCCTTGCGTCGCTTTACCTTAAAACGACAACGGGTACACGGTAGTTCCTGCTAAGTCGATGTAGCGCCAGGTTTATCCAGTCCCACATTAACCAAACCCTTTTAACCATTCAACTGACTGGGCTTTGGACTTCATTTCAAGGAGGTGACAGCATGCTGCGCTAGCTTCGTGACGTTTATGCGTACTCAGAGTTTCAACCAATCAAAGGAAAACAGTCCTTAGAGCGACGCAGCAAAATGTGCTATAGGTGGGTACACGGGTTGTTGAAGCGCTTCAACTCTTTACGTCGACGTAAGGAGGCGGTTTGAGATAGCGACTTGAGAGTGGTTTCATGTGGTTACACGGACGTTCTTAAAGCGCTCTGAGCACTACATCGACGTAAGTTAAGTCGACTTAAGGTAAAGCTAAAATTTAACAGTCACAACGCACGCACACATATCGTGCGTTATTTATTTTATGTAGATTATCACCACAGAACGGGTGTGTACCCGTTTTGCCAATTTCCGCCACTGCGAAAACCTTTCCTGTATCGCCCAAAATTAAGCTCGGACTTTAAATTTCAGGCAGGGACGACGCTAAGAGGGGGCGAGGGGGGGCGCTCGCCCCACCACATTTTTGGCCGCCCCCCCTGGCGCCCCCCCCACTCATCAAATCAAAATAAAACGTTTAAACGAAGAAAATTCTGCTTATTTATTAAGAAAACTACGTTAGTTTCTTTCAAAGCGACAAGAAGGACTTGAGGTCATATCAATAGAACCCAGTTGTTACTGTGAGAGTTGAAAAATCATCTTTTTTACAGCTGATTTAAAAATGTTCCCAAAAAATAGGGTATGAAGCAGTTAAGAACGTTCGGTGTGAGAAAGAATTACAAGAGTGTTATTTTAATTTTTTTTTGGGGGGGGGGAGGGAGCGGGACCGCAAAAGTTGAATTTTTCGGTTCGCCCCCCTGGCTAAAATTGCTGCCCCACTGCCGCCTCCCCAATAAACTGATTCTAGCGTCGTCCCTGATTTCAGGGGAAGGGTAATTCCCGTTTCGCTGAATCTAAATATTATTTAAAAATTTAACGTTGGAGAAGTTAAAGATGAATTCCTAATTGGAAGGAATGTGTGATTAGTTGCGGATTCTAAGGTTAAATGTTTAGCCGCACGATATGGAGGCGCAGAATTTAGAAAAAACAATTATTCGGCCAAACGGGAATTCCCATTTCGCCGAAAATTAAGACACTGAATAAAATTTGGCGAAACGGGATTCGGCGAAACGGTTATACATCACTGAGCGTATTCAGAAACGCATCACCAAAACGATTGTAGGGCTCATTTCTTTGGATTACACTTCACACTCGAAAGAATTTCAACTGCCTAAACTTTTGGTGGCGTAGGAAGAGAGGAATACTCATTTTATGTTCAAGATTACGGGGGATGGATTGGAATTTTGGAAATACCTTTTTGTTTTTAGTTAAATGTGCAACCTACTCATGGAAGCTGTTGGAAGATAAACGTTACCAGTACGATATAGTTAAGAACTCATTTCAACATCAGTTAGTAAATTGTTGGAGCAGGCTTCCCACAAAGTTGCTAACTCGCGCACTGTAAATGACTTTAAAAATACACTGGACAGATTTCTTACGGAGAATGGGAAAAACCTGCCCCATTAACTGGCCACCTGATATTGAATTTTACCGCTAAAGTTTGTATGGTCCACTTTTCTTGTTTACATTAAAAAAAAATCGTTTTATTGTCCAAAATTGAAGTAAGTGGAGTGCAGTGTGTGCAGAAAATAGTACGGGTCGACTTACCCCCCCCCCCCCGACACTCCCGATGAAGAACTGTCACAAAAATCACCAATATTTCGGCCTTTAATTTACTACAGGCCCTTCACCAGGCTTTCTACAATAAAAATCAACAATTATCTAACATGAAAAACACAAACACAGCCCAAAATGCGATTTAAAATCACCTGAATCTTTAAAACAGTCACGAAAAATTTTAAGATTCAGGCGATTTAAAATCGAATTTTGAGCTGTTATTTGTGTTTTTAATGTTTGTAAATAGTTGTTTTTTTATTGTAGAAAGCCTGGTCAAGGACCTGTAATATATTAAAGGCCGATACATTGGCCATTTTTGTGTCAGTTTTTCGTTGGGAGTGCGGGGGAGTGGGGGGTAGTCGGTCCCTACTATTGTCTGTATTGCTTTATTGTGTTTTTACGGTTTTTGCTAACTGCGATATCATTGTTTTTAACTTCATGGTAAGTTTGTGGGAAGACTCATTGTCCTAAGTGTTCATCATATGGCTGGTTTTTTATTTTATGAATTTGGTTTATTTTGCTGGCACATACTTCTCCCATTGGGAACCGTACGTCCCTAGCATAAACCTAAATCTAAAAGGTTTACCACACCGCAGTTTTCGGATTATAATTTCCATTAGTTGACCGTTAAATATTTTGCATAATTCTTTCCGTTTTATCTAATTGATTATCACGGTACATTGTTGATCATGATCATCCTTTAACTCCTCCCCCCCCCCCTCCATTCCTGGGAGCGTTCTTTAGCAGCTGCGTCCTTTACCCTGCAGGCGGCTACTCGCCTTCCTCGTGCCACGATCACAAGCGACCATTCAGACCGGAACTGACGTAACAGCAAAAAAAGTAAAACTAGCAATCATTGCTATCGGAAAATTTCATCTTATCATTGGTTTTAATGGGTGTCTATTAATCGGCTTAAGCCAACAAAATCAGATGTTTGAAGGAGGCGCGGGTTTAATTCGCTTTGCGGTGGTCTGCACGAGAGGTGTTCACGTGACTTCTCACTCCCTCATCTCGGGAGCAGATGCATGTTAGAAGGATGAATACGAAGCATTTCATGGCTACAACATGCGACAATAACGGAAAAGTTGGGTCTAAAGGGTAAAAAAAAAGGGTAATTTCGTATCCTTCCAATGGTATACTATAAAACAATGCAGATGGTAGATATGGAAATGAGGGCTCGTTTTATTCATTTATGTTTTTTTTTTTATGGTGGGTCAGTCTTATTAGTGAAACAGACCATAAAATATCTCAACTGACAAGTTCTAAGACGGGTTGAGTTAACTTCCTTAGAGAAAGGAAATTCGACAAAAGTTGACTGATTTGCAGCGAGTCGAGCTACACGGAAACCCGTCGGTGAAGACGGTTTTCGTATAATTCAGCTCGTGCGAAAATGGATATAAACATAAATTTCATTAATATAACCAAGAATTTATAGGGTTGGGGAGGAGAATTTGTGACTGAGACCCATATTGAAACGTCTTGGATACAGTCATATTAGTTCAGTCTAAGTTTATAGAGGGCGCCATGTGTTTTATGTGGGTATTTCTATTCAGTTTTCAGCCTAAAATTAAACTAAACTAAACGAAACTAGCTTGATTTTAATTATTATTTAGCCTAGCTTAGTTGTAATTTAGTTTACTGTAGATTTGGGCTGAAAAATGAGTAAAAATTATCAGGTGGAACACGTGGCGCCCTCTGAAATTTTGGACTGAACTAATGGGGACCGATCTAACGTGTTTCAATAAGGACTTTTTATAGTTACAAATTCTCCTCCAAACCCTATAAATTCTTGAAATAACGAAGACTGCAACTAGTAAGCTGGACGGCTTGCGGCAACAAATTAGGGAACACGGGCGCAAAATGACTAAAGGTATGGGCTGATGGCAATTTCAGCAAAGTTACTCCAAAATCGTGACTATTGGTTCAGGAGTTTATGAACAGTCTGGATGTAAGAGCACGCCCTGCCTGGAAAACTTAATGAACTTTGTAGTATTAATGGGGGCATACAGATAAGTTTATTAAGTCCTAACGCCTAACAAATTTCAGTAGGATTTGAAGAAATAGAACTTCTTGCCGCAGAGACAATCTTCCTTCGAGGATTATCAGAACCAACTAGTAGGCCTACCTGACGTATCAATGCAGCCAGAGTTGGGTTTTTGCCAGGACAGTGGCAAAAACATGGTTTTTACCGGTTTTTTTCTGGTTATTACCACTAAAAACTGGCAAAAACCAGCAAGCTACTTCACAAGTTTATTTTCACAGTAAAAGATATCTTCTCACCATATCTACGCAAATTTTCGACAGGCTGCATAAATTTGCAAAGATATTGTGAGAAGGATATGAAGTGAATATGAATTTTCAAAGTAAACGATGTGTAGTTTTCAAGGGAAGGTTTTATAATTTGTCAATATTTGAATATTGTAGAACACACTTTTTTTTTAATTTTATTTCAAGTCGATTTTTCCCATACTTAAGTCGATTTTTGTCATATTTTTGGCCAAAGTGGCAAAAACATGGCGAAAGCCATGACAAAAACCGGTTTTAACCACTTGGTGGCAAAAACTTGGTGGCCAACCCTGAATGCAGCATCACTCGATACAAAGTTACCATAAAGGGACTGTCCATGATGATATTACCGCATGTTCTATCTCTCATTCATGGTCGCGACCTCATGCGGTCAAATTTGGAACGACTGATCGTAACTAGTTCAATTCTCGGCTAACACATGTTAAAAAAACTATATATAGGTTTTAACCTAACAGTTAGATGCGAACAAATACCACTCCGGTAACAACTAATCTAGGCATGCGGCACCACCGCTTGCAACAGCGTTCCATGAGCGTGAAGCGGTGAAGCAGATGGCTACTGCAAGCCAAGGCCGACTGAGGCGCCAAGACCAAGGCCCAACGCCAGTTCACGCGTGTGCGGAAAACTGATGGGTTTTAGTGCTGCTCTGGTAAAATAAGATTCTAGCGATGTTGAATCAACTGGCCTGTAGCTGAGAAATGAAACCGACAGCTTCTCTCGCAGATGACCTTGTGACGAGAAATGGAATGTGAAGCAATATTTACAAAATGGACACTCTATACATTTGTTCGCTCCTACTATTGTTTAACACGGTACATATGGATTATGAGCAAGGCAATATTGGTGACGAAAAGTGGGAAAGTTACTGGGGGTCAATGTCCTTCAAACTGCCATCAAGTCGGTCGGACAAGACAAAGATGGAGTCCGACCGAGAAGATGGTTAAGAAGATGGTTAATGGAGAAGATGGTTCATGTTCGAGTTCCGGTAGTATTGTTTTTCGAAGACTATACTGAGTCGTACCGTAGTATGACGTCACAGGATCCATTTCCGCCAAAGTTGCCCGGACGGCCAATCAGAGTGCTGCAAGAAAGCACGTGACTATGGATTTACAAACAACAGAGTTTAAAAAAATAAAAGTTCTCCGTTTACGTTGTTGTTGTTGTTAGCAGATGAAAAAAAGCATTTACTTTAGTAAATAAAGCAAACTAAAATAAACGCAGATTCAGTTTTTTTATGACTTTCCGTTTATAGAGTTTCTGGATCCGCAAAGGAATTTCCGTTTCCTTTTTATCTGAAAGACTTGACTAGTGGATTTGTACACAGGATGGAGGTGTTGGAACGTCACTCCCTCCGACATGGCTGTCCCCTACTCGCAACATGGACGCCTCCTTCATTTTATCCTTGGCCTGAGCCGGAAGTAAGTTTGTAACGCGAAAAATAGCCTATTGGTGCTTCTTGTCCTACCAAAATTATCGTTCTTCTTAGGGACGAAAGGTTAGCGATCGACAGAGCCTGGCAGATTTCAATGGTGTAACTCGACGTCACAAGTTTATAATGATCTAATTGATGTTATACTGTTCCATCAATCCAGACTGCCCCCTTCCCCTCAAACTCCGATTATTATCAATAGGTTCAAATAGTTGTAAATTATACAAAAGTAAATGGAAATACGCCATCAGAGAAATCGTACTTAGTACAGTAAGCCATCTGTACGCACTTACGTTTCATTCAAGTGATGTGACCTGGATTCGACCCGGCAACCAGTCCATCACCAGGTCACTACCATACCACCTTTAGCGACATGGTGAACTCTCTTATGCCCCTATTATCACTTTCCATTTTCGTTTTGTCTGGGTATTCTTTGCCTTCCCCTATACTCAGCGTTATTAGAAATGTACTTGTAATGCTGGGGCGAGGGGTAATCGTCTAACTGGAAAATCACATAATTGGAAGAACGTATACAGTATAACGGAAAATCGTCTAACACGAAATTCGTATAATGGAAAATCGTCTAATGTCCCTGCCGCGCTCGCTGCAGCTATAGATAACATCAAAAACCGCAGCTATGTTATTTTGCAGTTAGACGTTTATCCAGTACTAGAGGAAGCCCGTGCTATGCACAGGGCCGGTCATGAATTAAGTTTACGGACACATTTCCCGGTACATTTCCCCCGGTACATTTTTCCGGCACTCTTCCCGACGACTTGTCAGATTGATCGACCACTCATGCCTGCCTCCTGTTTTCATGCAGGTAGAATGGGAGAGCGCATTTGCAATGCGGGCGCGAGGAGCGGAGAAGTGATTGTTCGGCCCGACGACTTGTCAGATTGAACCTTTATTGAGTTGATCGACCACTCATGCCTGCCTCCTGTTTCCATGCAGGTAGAGTGGGAGAGTGCATTTTCAATGCGGGCGCGAGGAGGGGAGAAGTGGTTTTCCTTTTAGCGTTCCTTTTAGCCGGCCTCCAAGATTATTATAAAGATACGCTTATCCATTAGACGATATTCCGATTCGATGATCTTCCAGATTTTTTATTTAGGCAGATATTAGACAATTATCCCATCAGACGATTTGCCAGTTAAACTTTCGCCCGACAACCCGTAACTGATATAAATTCATTCGATTTAACGAGGGGGGGGGGGGGGGGGAACAAGAAGACCAGCAAGATTTGGTTTTTACTAAACAGAAACCTGTTGCCAGCCACTCGTAGAAATGACGAGAAGACTGACACCCACAAAGGGCGCATTTAAGCACCGCCTCGCGGCCTATTTTCTCGCAGCTTAGTTGTTCAGAAATAATGCGACATTTCAACACGGCGTCTCCTGACTGCCACATCGCAAAGACACGCTCAATACAGAAAACTGAGAAGCGAGTGGGCGAACTGTTTGTTCAGGTAGGATGTTTTCTGGTATTGTCACGGATTGATACGAATAAAAGCGTTTAACTAAACGATGTAGCTGTTCAGAGCGGTGCTACCATAGCAACGGCACTTTTGCCATCTCATTGTGACTCGTATAGTTAATCTTCACGGTGCGTTTACGCAACGAGACAATCTCGCTCGCTGAACGCTATTTGCTAGTCAACCGTTATTTATTTGCGATTAGTTTACAGTTTTTACTAAATGAATGCGGTAATGCATAATAAATTAAATGTATTATAAATAACAACACGGATAAAGAACAAAGTCCAACAGTGATTTTAAAGATTGCTACAAATTATTCGTTAAATTTCGTTTCACGCTGTTTCCAAAATCTGCTATTCTTGTGTAAAGACCAGCTTCTAGCAGTGATCAAACGACGCTAGAATAAATAGCTGCTCGCAGCGAGAATTCAAAATCCAACATGGCGTGCATTTCGGGGTTATCGTATCGAAAACAAATCCTCGGATACTGGCATTCAGTAATCAGTCCGCCGTCTTTAAAAAATTGCAGTAGAAAATGTTTTCTTGTCTTAAATCGACACTGTCATGCCGCACACATTGTACTTCGTGTCGCGAGGCGAAGATCTGCGTCCGCGTAGTTCCTGTGGTGTCGTTACTTGTGGCACCACAATGGCCGCTCGCAATTTAGGTTCCCTATTTCCAACCCTCCAGATTACCATAACCAACGCTAGTAGGTTAGCTATATACCATGCCATACTTTCTTTACTTCCTGTCACATGACTGTAACATGCTATTTAAGAGCCTGTCAACAGGAAGTAAACTATCTCTGCAGTTGTAGCTTACACAACACTTGTGTCTTATTATTTATTATGCCACGCGGTAAAGAGTGTATCTGCCCAGTATACTACAGGTCCTATGGTTACTCCGTAGAGATATCTCGAAAACGGCGTGCTCCGGTAAAGGCGAGAAGCAGCCAGCAGATTTCCCATGTTGAGTCTTCTTAATTCCGTACCGATATGTTAGAAGGCATCTCTGCGATAGGGTAATTTAGTAATTTAGTTGATTACTGGTTGGTAATGGGTAATGAGTTGATTATTTAATTGGTAATGGGTAATTTAGTTGACAAAAATTGAAGTACCCCAGGAAACAACCCGAAAAAAATAATAAAATAAATAAATACTCAAATACTAAAGTGAAGTGAAGTGAAGTGAAGTTTATTGTTCGCATGGTGAATACAAATTATACAATATATATGGCAGCTGTCAGGGAGATACTAACATTCAATCTGAATGATTTAAAAGTATGCGAGTAAGCAAATATACAAATGTACAAGTAAAAATATAGAACAACCATTTGGAACAAAAGTCCTACTTGAGTGAAACACTCGTGCGCAGGGCAGCTGGGAAAAAAGTGGGCAAATCTCGGTAATGATTGTAAACATTGTAAACATAGTATGATAATACAAGAATTATTTTTTTACGACAGCACCTATTTCAAGTAAATGAACTAACAGGCCGCTTAAAAACGAGTCAGCAAATATTGATACAATTTCAAAGTAGGCTGTACTTGCGTTTCTATTAATACCGACAATGGGCTAGTCATCCGTCAAAATCTATGTTTTCCGTCGACTTTTCGTCGATTTTCGTATTATCATCGACTTACACACTCTCACACTACAGCTCCATGGTATTATTAAGCCTTCAGTCACATGGCAGCTTCCATCATATGTCCGTTGGCGAAAAGGGAACAACGAATGAGGCCCAACGAATCAGATTGCCCTTAGGACGAGGGCCACTTGTTGACCCTAACGGCTGGTGGCGAGAGTAGCAATTTGAAATTTAGCAGGAGCAGCCCGAGCCTTGTGAAAGCAAAGGGAGCAAACGATAGCCCTAACGGGAGAGACCGTTATGCTTTATTTATGGCCTGAGGGAAAATAAAACAAAAAGTTAGGTAAACCCAAAAGGGTTATTATTGAATTAAATCGTTTTTCGTATCCTTCCATTAGAATTTATAATTTCATTTTTATCGCGTTGATCTCAATGTAATAAAAAGTTTTAGGTGGAAAAAGAAACAATTATGGAACAGAGGGGGCGGGAGGAGTGGCCGTTAATGACCGATGATGTAAGAAGATGGAAGTATTTTGAGGTGAATTTTTATTTTTTTTTGAAAAAGCGATGTGTAGTTATAGTCATTTTCGTGAAGGGGGTTGGCGCATTATTAAATATTTTTTCGTAGGGTGGATGTTTAACAATTACGGACGGTCAATTTTCATTAGAAATTATGTGGCAAGTTCTATTTGAAAACTTCTTTTTTTTATACCTAATCTTTTCGGTAAAAAAAATAAAAACCTGTGAACATACAACACGAACGATGTGTTTGATGAATTTGTCGACCTTCAACCATTCCTTTTAGCTGTCGTTTTATATATATATGTGAAGTCGTTTATCTGTAGTAGGGAAAGCCGAGGCAAAGTGGATATAGATTGTTTAAATGCCTACTGTGGCAGAACTATCAGACTTAACAAAACTATGAAAACTGGTAACGATTTGAGAAACATTTGTTTTTCAGGAAAAAATTTACCCATAGCATCGTTACAATATTAATAGTTTTAAAATCCGGTTTTGTAAAAAGTTGCATTTATCTCGCTTTGCCCAGGGTACCGGGGAGAGGGGGGGAATGGATACCTACATTTTATCTGGGGCAAAGTGAATATGTATGAAACAGCTCATCAAAAGAATGAAAATCGTGCCTCAAAGTTTTTAGCCTCTTCAATAGCTGCTTTCATATCACCTTCTGTCCGTTATCCGTGAGATTTCTTTACATAATTACGCACCATTCTAAAACAGAAAAAAAAATTCCGAATAGATAAAATCTTTCCTTGCGTGACTCAATGGATGACCTTGACTGAAAACACCTAACAATACGTAAACACTTTGCCCCACTGTGCACCTTCATCCTGTTTTACTTCGGCCTTAAACTATACTTAAATTTTCAAACTAATTATAGTACTACGTTATTCTGCAAGAATTCTTCATCAAAATAACACCAAAACATGTGGCCAAAACATGTGGAGGATGTGGCCATAGCGATTAAGCGCTATGCAATGATCTGGGGGCGAACTGGGTAGCCGGTTCGAATCCGGGTCATGCCACTCCGACAAAACGTAAGTGCATAAAGGTGGTTTATACTGAACTACGTTATTTCTAGTGAATGATTTTCGCTGTTGGCTTATTTCCAATTTTCCTTAATGTTATTTCCAGCGATTTTTGCCTATTTATTATTGAACGCTAAACGACATGCCCCACAATAATCCCTCTCATGTCAAAATACCAACTTACGTGACGTCACTAATATACTATTGCTGCAGCTAAAAAAAAAATCAACAGCGCTTTAGCAGCGGTAGTTTTCTTCTAATGCTCATTAACCACTTTGCCCCGCCGTCCCCTACTTTAATTTCTGATTAATTTTCATGAAATTTCTCATCAATTTTTAAATTTGACCATCAAAATCCCCGAAACACCGTACCCAATTTTACTGATGTACCAAGTTAATCCACAAATGGGGCATACAATTCACGCGAAAACCGGACAGAAACGCAAGTGATACTCCGAAATGACACGTCAAATTTATTACACTAATGTATAACTAGTACACTACATAAACACATGCAAGCACTGGAAAAGATGTCCTAATGGTTAGAATTACAGCCTCATGTGCCAGAGGTCCCGAGTTCGAGTCCGACCACAGCCACCATTGGGATTTTTGGGAAGAGAAGGGCCCTGTGATGTATCGTGCTCATGTCAATTGTGGTATGTAAAAGAACCTTAGAATTTTCGATAGGACTTACCTAGCAAATTTTTTTCGCTCACCTTCTGGCCATGGCTAAGAGCGCGTTTACGCAACGACTCACCTTTGCATTTTCGCAGGAGAATTTTAATCTCGATGGACAGCAAATGCTTGCAGTCTTATAATTCGTGACAGTAAGATAAAGAATTCCTCCTGACGAAACAATTTTCCCAATCGCCACTAAACTCAATTATTGACTCGTTTCGTTGCCAGGTGGCAGAGCCAAAACCGCCGCCATGTTGTAATTTCAGTTAATTGCTAGCTTCTAGCTCCGAGAATGCAAACCTGAGTCGTTAGGTAAACGCGCCGTAACGTTTGGGGCAAATCGAAGAAAAGCAAATCGAATGCCATGTTTGCAAACGACGTACAATATATGGACGTCATTTTTGCGTCATTTTCGTCCAGTAGCCATGTCACAAGACTGAACAAGATTAGTCGGAAACCGACTGTAAAAACCCACATTAGAAACAGGCTTAGCCAGTGGACGAGTAGCCATATAGGTGAAAGTGGTTGGTAGTGAGATGAGCTGGACACGTACGTGATATAACGAAGGAATGGAGTAAATAGGACGACCGGAATAAAAGTGGCTCGTTCTGACATCCCATAGTGTTGAAAGTTGTTCCTCAGTGACACTATTGACCCTGCCTGGTGAAATTCGGGCAAGGACCTGATCTAACCTAACAACGACTTTTCTATATCTCTAGAAAAAGCACTGGAGGCGCAAAAGGAGTCAAATTAAGGATAATAATTGTCACTGCCAAATGCAAAACTTCAACAATCTGTTCAAGTACGATCTGAAAGTTAATTGAAAACCAGGGGGGCTACGTCAAACCTTAAACAAATCCACTTTGCAAGTCATCCAAACCACGTCAACATCTAAATGTTCAAATTTTAGTAAAGTTCGTAAATTACAACAAAGTATAATTGTTCCAAGCTCTGCAGGCTATCACTAACAATGGTGTCCTGGGATACAAAAATGGTCGTGGAGGCGTAATGCCCTATAGGATGCGTAAATCCGTCAGAACTTTCTACAGCTGCCACTTCTATTCCTGTAAAACCCAACTGCATATCACAGAAGGTATAATTTATTATCGGTAATTACTCTACGTCACTTGTTACATTGATATATCAGCTTGGGAATTTAAGGAGGGACTAAGAAAAATTATCTTTGCTTTAAAGTAAGCTCGAGTGGCATTTTTGTATATGACGAAAATTTGGATAAAACGAAAATAGGACGTGTGGTCAAATTATCAGTATACAAGAGATCTCATTGGTTCTTGGCTTCCGTTTTCTGAACGCTCATTGGTCAATTGCCATTTAAAAGTTATGAAGTGGTTTTCCACTCTATTTGTTTCAACATTTTACCAAACAAGATTTTTCTCTTCTACGACGCAATCGTTGGTGGCCACCGAACATTTTAAACGGTTGCAACAAATGGCGTTTTCGAAAAAGAAAAAAAAAAGGAGAGGGGTGGAAGGCATAACGGAGGGAAAGCAGGGAGGGTGATTGTTTGTTCCAAGTGGATTTGTGGTGTGGGGGAGGCGAGGGAGGGAGGAATAAATGACGGCACGCGCACGGCGCCTGCCTCAGATTGGATGACGCGCAAAGATGCCAGGTGGGGTCACCATCAACCTCAGTCCCCCATACCACGCCCCCCCCCCCTGCACACACGCGTGCACAATAACCACCTAATGGGCAGCAGGGTGCGTGCGTGATTTGCCCTCTCCCCCCCCCCCCCTCCACCTCCCCCTCACTCACTTTATATTTGCTGCAGCAGATGACACAGACGCTATTTTGCCGCGAGCTATTATATCCGTTGGGAGAAGAAGGAACTTTATCCGGCCGTTGCACGTGCAGCGTGGGCGGCAAAATCACCTGGCGGGAAGAGTAGGTGGTGCTAAAGTGAACGCTGAATTCAGCCCGAAAACTCAATAGGAAATTTTCTTCTTATGCATGTCAAGCTGTTTTACTCGCCCTAACACTCGTGATGTCTCGCGCAATGACTCTGTGTTGTCTCGCAGTTAGACAAATTCCCTATTATGATATTTTCGTAAAGTTTCTGCTTTAACTATTGTATGCGCGGTGTATCTTGAGTCCTTCAAGTATTTTGTGAGCGGCTACGTCTTCCTGGATGGGGTGGCTTTAATCGATGGCCGCCATTGTTTTTTGTAACCATCTTGGATATCAACAAGGCACTCTGCTACTGAAAACGTACAATCGATTAACTGTGTTCGTTCTGTGGAGAACTCAAGATAGGCCGCGGACACTATAGAGGTGAAATTCGCTCATTTCACCGCCCCTGACAGCGAGATTCGGGACTAGGCAAATTAATTTATCGGATCATTTTTAAAGAAATCGTACCTCTAAAACGATAATCCAATCGTTGCTATCGCTCATTTAGCGACGCATGGAGGGGTTCTTAGGACTTGGAAGATTGCTTGGAGTGCAACATTCCTTCTTTTATTATAGAATTGCAGATGTCTTTAATTCAGTTAAAAACTAACATCTGCATTTTTTTAAGATATCTGCAATTCTTTAAACATACCAACAAATATTTGCAGATGTCTGCAATTCAATTAGATATATCTTTCATTTCATACAGAGATATCTGCAACTGAATTCTACTTTTTTGCCTTGACCCTCTTGATAAACTATTATTCTCTCCGCACTCTTCTGCCTCGGTCCTTCTGGGGGGCGCCCCCCCCCCCCCCCCGGCCCGCCGTGGGGGGTGGGATGGTTGGGGGTAAATCACCGTGATTACGCCGAATTTCGTCTGCCTCATCTCAACTAATTTGGTATTCTAATCAGATTTACGAACTGGTCCCGGCGGAAGTGGAACATTCTTCGTTCTGATTGTTGTGGTGGTGATTATGGTTGTGGTCGTGGTTGTTGACTTGTTGTTTCTGGTAGGAGTGATTTTGTCACACCGTTCGTTTGTTGTTGTGCCGGCAGTTGTTTCTGTTGAGAGTCCAGAGTTTTCCGTCGACATTACTCTCACAATGCCGGTCGCTGATCCGTCTCCATTGCTGCCGTGCAAAGAATAAACGTGCTCGCCCTTTTCATTGCTACAGTGCCAAAAAATGAACATGTTCTACCTTTTTCAGTGATGCTGTGAAAAGAATAAACTTGTGCGTCGTTAATATGCTGCTTTTGATTGGTTGTCGCACTAACTGCTTTCGCCTATGGTTCATTGCAAGCAAAATAGTCCCTCGTATATGGTTCAGTACAAGCGAAATATAGGCCATATATATATATATATAGATCACTTTTTAATACCATATAGTGTCTATAAACTTTTTCAAACTCTGTTTGTCACTTTGGGCTTCATCGTCTGGCATGGGAGTTCTATTACGCACCTCTGCTCGAGGTTAATTGATCTAACACATTTTTAGGGATTTTAGTTAAAGTCTCTTATTTTACAGCTCGAAGCAAAGACTTGACTTTCTTTTGAGAGGGTAGAGTTTTTCTTTTTTTTTTGGGGGGGGGGGGAGATTCAAACCTATGTGGAGACCATGGTGGAAGCATGATCTTCAAACTCTTTGGAAGGCTCATTGACTTGACGCCCCTTGGTGTACTTAGTTTACTTGCCAATTGATACCAAGTTCTGTGATTGGTGGATTGTTGAGCAGACGGTTAGCTTTGATTGGTGGATGCGTGAAAGACGACCAACCAGCTGGGCAGGTGAGAGAGACTATCGACTCTGGAAAGGACAGACAGGTGTTGTTTGTTCCACTCTCATCCCCCTCCCCACCCGCTTCCTCTCCCTCTCCTCGATTATATTTAAACCCTTTAGCACCAACCCAAAATACAAAATTTAGTTAGCCTAAAACGCGAATGGGTAATTGTTTGACTAAGACAGTTGCTTTTGTATTTATATACTCATATTTCTTATATCACGGTATATCAATTTTAAACGGCATTATCAATTTCAGCCACACAAATAGTGATTTAAGAATAAAAATGGCTGCCACCAAGAATTCTACATGGTGTACCAATTCAACCCTTGTATGACCGAAAAGTATGCGCCGTAGAAAGTAGTGATATAACCCCCGTAGCGTGTACACTGGGCTTCACTGAAGTCACCGGAAGCTACGATGAGTGTTACTTTATATCTTCTCGTCGTAGTTTCATATCTCTTCATAACTTGTGCCTTTATCTGGAGCAAAAAGATACAAGATAAGACACGGGCAGCAAAAAGACACGAGGAGCTGGATCTATGCTACAAAAACTGTTGCAATTTTGTGGGACAAACGTTCCCACAGCGTCGGACAACGGTTTTGGCTCATCGGACAACTCGGGAATAAAAAGTGTTACCAAAGATCGTTGAATTCGTGTTACTGATTGGACTTGCCAACTTGTGATATTACGTAATTTCCGCAGACTTTAAGAAGCCGACTGAACAAACTGGTGTGAGGAAATAAAGTCAAAGGAAAAAAGTCACAGAAGAAAAGTCACAAATTTGCTTAGGAAAAAAAGTCAAAGGAAAATAAGTCACAAAGTGATGATTGTGAAAATATTTACCTGACGGGGCTGGGGGGATCCTCGAAAATTTTTATGATTCAGCCGAATATTCCAGTTCTTGAAGTCTAATATAGCGACGTTTTATTGTCTTTTTTTTATTTGTTGGTCAACAGTTTCTTCCAAGATGATAGTGTTTATTGTCGCTTCGTCGTGCTGAAACCATTCAATGAGGGGCCAGATTGACGGGTAGTAATGAACATCAAAGTTGAAACACTTAATATTCCATGCTTCACAAATACTTTGAGTTCTGGCCTTGTTGTTAATAAGGGCGTCGTGCACATTCCACAGAGCAGGGGAAAAAATAAGGAAACATGCGTATTCTTAAAAGCAGTGATGTGTCCCAGCGCCGAAACACATTATTTTACAACAGTTCATTTGAACAACATCCCTCTTTCACAAGCCAGAATGGCATTCCCAACTGGTATTCAAAACAAGTCCGTTATTAACTTTTAACGTAGAATTAACGAACATTTAATATAATTAATAAACAAAAACGGAACGTTAAATGTTTAGAGTAAGGGTCTAAAAGTCAAAACCTAGAAGGAACACGGACAAGCTTTGACAGTAAGGGTCTAGGTATAAAATTTTGTAAGAGGCTGGTAAGCATTAGACCCTTACTACCCGGTGGTCAGAAATAAATACATTTTGACGAAAAACTGGAAATTTTCCTACAAAGACCCATGTGATGATCCAGTGGTTGGTATACGTTTGCTGCTTTGTTTTATGTTGAAAACTATTTGTCCATTTAGTAACATGGTAGGGTATTCTCAGCAGAGAGCATTACTGGTTATCCTCCACCGTAAATCTACGAAATATAATAAAAAATTCTAAAGCATCAAAAGACAAAATGCCAAACTTCACAAGAAAATTGTGTTCTTAAAGTTCTATAACAATATTCTAAGAACAAAGAAACCTGATACAACCGTTCATACACATTCTGTCCGAATAGAGTAGACCTAAGCTAACCACCGGGTAGTAAGGGTCTAATGCTTACCAGCCTCTTACAAAATTTTATACCTAGACCCTTACTGTCAAAGCTTGTCCGTGTTCCTTCTAGGTTTTGACTTTTAGACCCTTACTCTAAACATTTAACGTTCCGTTTTTGTTTATTAATTCGTGTTACTTTTAGAATTGCAGCTAAACTGTAAAACAGTGCAGTTATCGGTCTAAATTGAAAGTTTAACACAGAAACCCTAGGCTGACTCTTACTAACACTGTTAATAATTGAAACAAATCCTTTAATCTTCAGTCTTGCAGCTGGCGTTTGCAAATTGGCATTGTTGCATAATAACAATGTTTAAAACAATGTAAAACAATCAATCTCGTCGTTTAGAGCTCCATAACACCTGAACCACTTGACCAATTAGAAAATGCCTTATGGAAAGGGCACATCTACAGAGCAATACCTGTAAAATGAGCTAAGAACCAGATTCATAGGACAAATGGTTTGACCTGTAGAGAGGACAGACGAAAGTATCCCCAGAACAACAACAACAAGAAGCAGAACAAGAAGTTGTCTATTTGGCCCCTCTCTGTATCTCGGGTTTGGCTGGACCGAATTTCACAATTTTTGGACTGTAGAGAGGCCTTGACTAGTCGAGGCTGGATTCCAAATTTGGTTTTAAAATGTTCACTTTTGACGGAGTTATAAGCTCTCAAAGTTGAGAGTTTAACACAGAGACCCTAGGCTGACCCTTACTAACACTGGCTACCGCCAGTGTTAATTAGTAAATAATAATGTTTAATATAATCTCATATAAATAGTAACTACCCAGAATCAATAAACTCTAGTTTGTGAATACATAATGAAGGATGGTGTTCGAATGGACTGTCCTAACACGGCGTGTCTCGACACAAAACACGTCAGTTTAAAACGGTGATGGTTCTTTGTGACTTTTTTTCCTGTGACTTAATTTCTGTGAGTTTATTTCTGTGACGTTTTTCCTGTGACTTTTTTTCCTACAACCGAACAAACTACTGCAGACAACAAACAAACCTCTTTTCGGGTGCTATTACCGAAAATAATAACTGTGACCAAGATTGGAAGCCTTTCTGTAGAATGGGGGGTCGCATATCTCGTCTTTTCTCAGGTGCGTGTGATGGTGCTGGCAATAATTGCCTGAAGATGAAAAAAACTGAGCCCCCAACCCCCCCCCCCAACTTTGTGGAGGGGGGGGGGGGGGGCAGGTGACCCCGAGCAAAGCGAGCAGTAAAGGCCCAGTGATCCAAACTCTTCTCCAAACCAAGTGAATTCTGGTTCGAATCCCACGATTGACCTATAAAAAAATACCATGAATTAATTCATGCAACTAAGGGTTAAGCGAAATGACGCAGTGTTGGGGCACATCTGGTATCCTAAACGCATCCATATCAAACAGCAAGAACATGGTGTATGTACAAAGCCATTCAAAAATAATTAAACATACAAATACGCATGCTACATGCAACGTCAATAAAAAAAAAAAAAAAAAATGCTTCATTACTGACATTATACGTTGTGACGAGCGATATAAAAGAGCTGGACGGTATGTCCATCATCATATTACTGCATGTTTCATCTCTCATTCTGGGTCGTGACTCCATTGGTTTAAATGTGGAACGAATGAACGAGTTTCTGGGTTATGTCATATTAAAATACGCAAGGAATGGACTGTGTACCTGGAGAACTAAAAGCAGAAATCGTGTGTTTCACCTCCTGACTCTACGCCTGTTTACATGCGAGTATACATTGTCGATTACTGACTCGTATTTTTTATGCTTGGAAGACATTGTTTGTACCGATAATAAGCAATTCTGAATAAACAAAAATTATAACACTGTGCTTGGTAGGGAAGGGGTGGGGAGAGGGAGCGAGCTATCTATTTTCAACGGGTGTTGCAGGTGTGTTTCGAGCGGAAAACCACAAATGTACAAAAAAATGGCCATTAAAACGTTGAGGGTGTAAATGTCAATGCTTCTGTTGAACTTTCTGATTTTCCGAGATGAAAAAAACGTTTTTAATGCTGAAGATCAGCTGCAGAATTTCTGGAGTGTCTGATGGATTACGTGATGGATTACGTGTGATGGATTACGTGATGAATACCGCAAGACTTGTCAAAGCTCAAAGATTGTTTTGATTGCCGAAAAGTTTCGGGACCCTTGCCTCCTCCAAAAATGAAGTGTTACAAAGAAGGTGGTATTATCGACGAGTTGTCTTAAGTTTACTCTGAACAATGCTGAGTGTCCAATCACTCTGTTGTTATCGTTTCGGGAAACGGGTGTTCAAGTTTAGCAGCTGAATAAACTTATCTGTCTTCTTAATGCAGCTCTATTTCTCCAAGATTAAAAACTAATAATTTCAAGACAGTTTTCCAAGGTGATGAGCCAAGACAGCTTACTGCTTGTTGTCATATTCGATTTTACATTATGATTAATGATATTTTCATGAATGTGATAAAAGAATTGATTTGTTCAGTCATTGATAAGCTTAGCTGCCCTGAAATATACGGCATATATCCTTTGATTGATGTCGCATATTGCTAACGCCGATAAGATAAAGACTATATTTAGCCGATCATCAACAGGGATTGAATTTCGGCGTTCTTTGAAACATTTTTGTTGGTGAAGGTGCTTTAACAGGTGCTACTGAAGTTCGAGAAAGCACGTGGTGAAAGTTAATAAGTAGACCATACAGCGGAAGAAAGTACGTACCCCAGTCGGCCTTGGGTTGAAGAAGCTGTCTGCTTCACAGCTTCATGACGATTGATGACGAGAGGGGGAAGGAAGTTGAAAATGGCCAATTTCTTGATTGATGATGTAATACTTGAACGTTCCCTAACTACAGATGTAATTGAAATATGAAGCATGATCAGTCGATCTAATTGTAATATGGGTTGGTTGCTAATTGCCCACCACGTCGTAACTCGCGCTTTGCATTCCACCATTTGCATAAGGCCGTCTTAGAGCGAAGCAGCAAGTTTCAGGTCCTGGCTCCAGGTCAGCTGATTTAAAGACACATGCATCCCTGTTGGCTTTCCTGTACGACTCAGTTGTGCGACATTAGTTCAAACGTGTGTAAATGTTGCCATCACAGTCATTTTCTTGTTTTTTTCTTTCGTGCGAGATTATTTTGCGACATTAACTCTAACCTGTGTAAATGTTGCAAACGCTATTCTCAACGGGACGCAAGACATACCGGAAGGATTTATGTCCCTTTAATATCGCTAAATCTTATTTTTATCACAGATGTAAACAGTCCCTAGGGAACTGTTTATGCTCATGTTTTTACCATATAGCAGTGCTAAAAGGTTTTAACTTTCTGGCACGCGTGGAGTCGGGAGGCAAGACACGCAATTTCTACTCCAGTCGGCCTTGGCTCGAGATACAAAATGCCTTCACCTCGTTTTATGTTCGTTTAAACGCTTGTTTCTGCGAATTGGCTCATCCTTGGACTACGGGCAACCCAAGGGATATTTTCACGCATATTTATTAGTTAAAAACCTACAAGGCGTAATTTTTAACGTACTTTTTCCACAAAAGTATACACGGAGACTAGAAATTCGACAATTGGCCGCATGGGGTCAGAACTCAGTACGAACGGTGGAACCAAGGGTAGAATTGTGTTGGAGACTATTACGCCGCTCCCGCTTTCACTAAAACTTTCGTTACGGTTTGACTTCCACAATTTCGCTTCAGTATTTGATGTTGCTCAAGGAGCGAAGCGTGGCACGCAACCGCATACCACACCCCGCCTGTTGAAGGGGATGGTTTTGGGGGAGTAGGCTAATGTTGTGAAACTCAGGTCGTCTTCCCTCTTACAGAATATGGCAGCGTTTCGAAACCCATGTTTCGTCATCACTTTCGACATTCGACTTTGAACTATCTTCTGGGAATCTATTTTTAGGAAACTGGTTTGCGCCAAGTAAGCTACAGCCTATAGAACTATAGTTAGATACTGATCGCCTTCGAACCTCTAACTTTCGTTCTTGATTAATGAAAACATTCTTGGCAAATACTTTCGCATTAGTTTGTCTTGCGACGGTCCAAGAATTTGAAGCAATATATAAAGTTCCACAAGCCCTCACGTATAAAACGGGTAGCGAGGCCGATGCATTATAGATAGGGGGGGGGGGGCGAAGCAATCATCACTTGAATATAGAACGGCTTGCCACAATATCAGACTTGGATTATTCTGTATTTTTAGTGGGTTTTGACTGGTATAACGGTATCACTGGTATAACGGACTTCTTAATACTCCCCTAGTCCATTATAGACGTCCAAGCTGGTCTAGTAGGACGCGATGTTGTCCCGCTGTCCCGCTTATTGTCGCGCTGGCGTTTGTTTATGTTGAGGGGGGGGGGGCAGAGTCTGACTACCCAGAGTTCTCCGTCTACAATCGATGTCGTAATATTTCGTTTGTAACTGATTGTTAGCAGTAATTGACATTATCCTTTCATTGCCGGGTGCTTGTCCTTTTTCATTGCTGTCATGCAAAGAACAAACACGCTCGCCCTTTTTCATTGCTACCGTGCCAAAAAGGTGCATACTCGCCTCATGTACTGATGATTCCCTATCGCATTAATGTGCTGCGTTTGGATTGTCCTCGCAATGACTACTTTCCTCACCTTATATGGACCAGTGCAAGCGAAATAACCCATCGCCTGTGGTTTGGTGCAAGCGAAATATACATATAAACAGATTGAAGGCTCAGTTTGTGAGTTATTATATAATCTCCTCTTTTTAATCACCCGTTATGACCACGCGGGTATGTCATAACCTGGCCGGTTACAACTATGGTGAGAACTAGGGCGATACTTATCGCCTTCGAACCTCTAACTTTCGTTCTTGATTAATGAAAACATTCTTGGCAAATGCTTTCGCTGTAGTTCGTCTTGCGACGGTCCAAGAATTTGTAAGCAATGTATAAAGTTCCACATGGAAGATAAGTAATTCGCAAATGCAGGGCGTTTCAGAGCGAGTGACGTAGGAGTTCAAAAATTATTTTTCGACGAGGGTGAATTTAGTTAGAGGTGCGATTTATAGTAAACATTGAGCTCACCACAATGAAACCCAAACACCTATTCTCAGAAACATCTTTATGAAGCCTGGTCGAAAATGTATTGAAACCAAATGATTCCGTTCTTTCGTCCACCATCTTTCATCTGGCCTTTGACGAAAACCGATTTGTAAAATATTTGCTTTAATCCCGATTGTCAGTCATTAGTCTATTAAACTTGTTCCTGTTTAGGTCTTATAAACGTTTAAATTTCTCACTTTGCTTAAAGTTGCAATAATAAATTACCGATTTTGTTTTACGTTTATAGAGCAATTAAGTACTCAGTGCCACTATAATTGAAATAAAAATTTATAATTACCTAATTGGCAATTTTGGTATTCAAACGCGAATGACGTTGTTAAGTCGAAGATGTCAGTAATACTTCACTATGTAACCTTTCACTGCTCAGGTTTCAAGAGAAGTACTATTAAGATACCGCTCAGTAATAAAAAAAGAAAAAAGAAAAACAAGGCTATCACCTCGCACTAATACGTGTAAAAGAATCTCCAGCATACCAAAAAAAAAACAAACTGGAGCTTCTTACATGTTTTTTTCTTTTTCTCTGCCCTTAGAGCATTAAGGTTTTTTTTTTTTTAAAGTTTAAATCCGTATTATATACGTATACATTTTTTTTTTATAGTAATATCTCTTTTCTTTCTTGGAGATATTTCAAATTAATCAAAATACTCGAATTTTTATGTGAGATAATAAGATGAACGCGTTTCGAGATAAATCAATCACATTAAACAGGTGTTCAAAAGGCCCTGGACCGTGTTAATCCAACATTTTAAGCAAAAAAGTTGAAAATCGGTTTACCGATTTGATTTCGTCGGCACATCGCGAGCTTTGAGAGGGGGATTCCTAGCAAAGAGAGTAGCAACATCCGAGTGGTCAGTGTCCTCTTCTCAAGCCAAGTGAATGAATGCTGGTTCGAATTCCATGACCGACCTGACTGCATACATTAAAAAAAAAAAAGTTAATGTAGGATTGAAAGGGATGCAAAGTAAAAGATGCAATAGTTTCACAGCAAGCTTACACCGCATGCACGCCAGCGTCGATTTAGGGCATCAAAAGCGAACCTGGCAATATTCGAAAAAGGCGCATGAACGGAGTGGTTTATCATAATTAGACGGACTGTATCAATACATATGAAGAATACGAAACTGTGTAGGCCACATAATTGCCTCACAATAACTTTGGTAATTTCTTTAAGTTATTGAAAAAAAAATGGTTCGATAAAACTCTACCCCTCCCCCCCCCCCCCTCCCCCGATATACCTTCCCCAACTTAGATCTCGAGAGGGGAGAGCCCTAAGCCCCCTAAACGATGGTGCAGGAGCCAGTAATTCAGCTGCAAGACTTGAAACTCTTTTAGGCATATCGTCCATCCGGTCCGCGGTAATATTAAGCTCCACTTCGTCAACGCTATTGTTAGAACTTTAAAAAAAAAGAAAGCAGCTACGGTATGGAAATGTCGTTTTCGCCACGCGATACAAGGGCATGCGCAGTTGTTCTCACACCCTCCCTCTCCTCCCCCTCTTTTTATTCTTCTCTCTCTAAAATCCGAGTTGTCCGTTGCAACGGTCGCTCGAGCGCATGCGCAGCAGAGCGTGAGCATTGTAAGGCGAGATCGCTGCTTCACTTGCATGACAATGCTCGCCAACCACGGTCGTCATGGTAACGGAGAAAGGCACGTGCCAGCACAATGTCGATTTGCACGCTGCCGTGCAGCCATCTGCTTCACCCCCTCGTTCCCCCCCTTCCACTCCAGCACGTGAAGTCGAGGACGCAGAGTGCGCGCGGGACGTTTGTTTTTCGCTACCCCCTATTCTTCATCTCGGCCTCGGTGTATTATGGGTTTTTACCCACCCCCGCTAGCCCTCAATAACCAACCTTCTACCCCGCCCTCCCTCCCTCCCTCCCCCTCGCAAGAATCACTTCACCCCCTCGAGGCTCGTTCGTTACGTTTACCCTGCTGACGTACGCCGTAAACACGCCGCGCGTGCAACAATCATGGCGACTGCCAGGTGGAGGCCGCCATTGTGTGATAAAAGAATTCGTCTTTGGTTTCGTGCGGCCTTATCGTGATCACGGTTTCAAAGCCTCAACACGACGCCATCAGATTTTATCTTATCGACCATCCATCTCACAAAATATTGTAGACTTTAGTTCACCTGAGGATTGGAGAGGAGCCCAAAAAAATTGCACACTATGGTCCAAAAATGTACCCTCTTCTTCTTGTGCTTTGCTTCTAGGCATGTAATAAAGAAGTAAGGTAAAACAAGGTGTGTCTGGGACTGATGACCCCCTCACCTTGCGTCCCATGACTCGTAAAGCCACCTTCCTTGCAAGATAGGAACAGACAAAAAACACATTTTTAACACAAGCAGGTGATGGTACATGGGATGAAGGGATCAGATAAGTTTCACCCAGGATTTGGTACGCGATTGTCCGTTGATAAATAGCCAGGTTGAGATTAAGGCGATGTGCCGAAAGGAAAAGATCATAAAAAGCCTTGGGTGGAGACTGGGGTCTCCAGCACGACTATAGAAGGCGTTTGCCAAAATTAAGATTCGTTGGGTGCGACAGTTTGACATAGACTACTGTTATTATAGTTTAAAACGATAAATACCTCATGCAGGGGTTCAAATAATACCAAATAATAATAATAATAATAAAAAGATTTAGTACCATCTATTAAATTTTGGAAATTTTGCTTTCACCTAGTAGGCCTATATAGAGATGAACCAACGAACTTATTTACGATTTGTATACCTTAAAATGTAGGTATTAACAAGGACCAGTGCCTTTTGAACGCTTATTTTAATATGACTACAATATTCTTGGTGTTGTTTTGGAAATTCTGCTTTCACCTATATAGAGAGAAGCACTTATGCGATTTATTTTTCAAAAATAAACCACTCCGTTCATGCGCTCTATTCGAATACTGCCAGGTCCGCTTTTGATGCCCTAAATCGATGCTGGCGTACATGCTCTGTAAGCTTGCTGCGAAGATAATGTATCTTGTACTTTGTACCCCTTTCAGTCCTGCATTAACTTGCAAGTGGTTTTTTTTTTTAATGTATGGCAGTCAGGTCGGTCATGGAATTCGAACCAGCATTCATTCACTTGGTGTGAAGAAGAGGTCACTGACCACTCGGATGTTGCTACTCTCTTGCTTGGGATCCCCCCCTCCCCCCTACCTCTCAAAGCTCGCGATGTGCCGACGGACTCAGTTTTATTCTTCTCCGTATTGGGCTGTCTCCTGTCGGGCATTCCACAATCTTCTGGTTCTTATACCAAACAATCTTCACATTGCAATTTTGTTTGCTGCTTTTAATATGATAACGTTTCTTAGTAACAGTAGTAATAATAGAATGCTTGGTGCAGTTTCAGGCATGTGAGAAAAGGACTCTGGAAGGTGCCTGATATTCTAGCCTGATAGAGTGATAGTACTAAGGTAAAACAACGAAGTGCATGAAGGAGGTCTAGGGAGAGTTAAAAACTGAATCAAGAAAAACAGCTGTTTATTATTGACAAATATGGATACAATAATAAAACTTTAAAAAAACCTGGAGCCCAACCTGCAATATACCATGGCAGGACAGTTTACATATAAGTTTAAAAAAAAAAAGTGGAGAGTTCACATAAGAGTGTGAACTGGTCCAATTTGATCAAAACTGAATTTTTAAAAATCCCAACCCCACAATAAAAACAGCTTGGTGTGCAATATTCGGGTCGTTGGTCGTTTCAAGAACGTTGTTAAGTTTGACAAATTTAACAATCTCTTAAAAATGTTTGTGGAGAAGGTTGAAACTGTCTCTTCAGTCAGTGAATTCCCTTCTGGGATAACTCTTACAGCAAAGAAATTGTGTCTATTACAGTTTAGTCTTGCTCCTGGGATCATTATTTTGAATTTTAGCCCTTTGTCCAGGTTAAGGACTGATTTCAAACAAGGGTATCCTTATTTGAAATTAGTCCGGTAACCTGGGCAAGGGACAGGGACAATCGGTAAGTTACCATGGAGGATGTTTTACGCCAAGGCAAGAACGTTCTTTAGTCTACGAAGTTTCAAAGAATCAAGGCTAACATTTTTAAGACGGTCACAGCATGGTAACTCTCGCATGCCTTGCAACGACTTTGTCAATCAAGTGTCGCTGAACCTTTTCCAACTGGTCATATCCTTAAGTAGATAGGGAGACCAAACAGGTCGTGCATATTTCATCAGTGAAAAGACGAAAACCTTGTATGTGCATTTCCTGATTTAAAACAGTGCTGAACAATTTCTGATCTACGGTTGCCTCTGACACCACATGATGACAGTGGATGGATGACTTCGCATCAGAAACAAAGCAAACACCTATCTTTCATTTCTTTTGAGTTGGCTTAGTGTTCATTTTCGGTGATGTAGGTAAAAGTATAGTTTTTTGTTTCGCTACGTGAAAACGAGCGTACCGCACAATGTAGTTGCGGTTCGCTATTTTACACCATGCTCTCTTATGAGATTCTGTCTTCGCGCTGGTTGCCGATTACCTTCAGGCAGGATTACATGGATTACATGTATAATTAAACCGCGAATCACCGTCCGTCCGCGTGCGCATATTTGAACGCGCTTACATGTGCTTTGAGAAATTTTTAGGCAGGTATCTTACTATTCTTATTAAGCGATTAATTTTACTTATTAGCATAAGTTCTTTCCATTTTTACGGCAGCATTTTATTTCAGAAACTCGATCGCAATATTGGAGATGGCCACCGAAAGCACCTCTGATTCGATTAATTTGTCCTGTTGCCACTGTCTGTCAGCAGAGGGCGATAGTCACGGCTCAAAAGAATGCCTTAAACAAGACGGAAAGCCACTGGGCTCAGGATGGGTTAAATAAATACGGATGCAAACCTACTTACGTTGCCTTTTGGACTTATATGTCAGACTGTCTGTGCGAGGATTCGAATCCACGCCCTTTGGAATCGAACCCACGCTCTAAGAATGCCAACTGTGGCGGCAGTTTTGTCCGCCCCGCTAAAATCGTTATAAAACGGGCCAGATGAAAAGGCTGCATAGCGATCACGAATGCATGTTGTTGGTACTACAGAACGTGACTGGTTGACTGTGGCCTGTTTCAGATGTCATTTCCAAATCCGGATAACGGATATTTCAGTCGTCACACACACGCCCTCCCCCTATTCTCAATTCCCTGAGCTCATATCATGTCCTACCAGCTGCATAAATATGGTGGCCCAAAGCACACTCTGGATATATCCAAATATGTAAAAGATATGCGCAATACAAGGTTGTAGTAATAGCGAAAAACTGAGGAATTGTACGAGCATAAAGTTGGCCTCGATTACGACGCTACGAAACTTGCCCTACGACGTCTTGACTGCTCACGAAACCTGCAGGACACTGGTGAACGTAAATTCGTCACTTGCAGAGATCATGAAGAAGTCCCAATCCCACTCCACCCCCACCCCCCGTGAAAATTAGTGAATAAATAACAATCTATATATAACTAAGATCGTAGTTTTTTGTTTGTTTGTTTGTTTGTTGTGTGTCTGTAGTGGAAATCTCCATAATCTTTATTCTGTTGAAGTCCGTAGTGGGAAGCTCTGGGGCTTGGGCGTTTGGGCGTTGGGCGACGACTGCTAACGAAGGTGTTTAATTTGTAAGGACCTTCACAATAATTGGCAGGTATAGTGACGTCACAGCATTTTCATGCAAACGAGAAATCACAAGAATGCTCTATAAAATCGGCCATATACGGAAGCTGCCCTAGCATAATGTCAAGAAAATAAAACCTTCATTCTCTGTCGCATCAACAGTGCTACCAAGCAAAAAAAAAATCTAAAAATTAAAAAAACCAAAGTCCCAACGTGCACCACGAACGTTATGGGGGTCATCAGAAACCCTGAACAACGTGAACAATCACAGACCAGTGACCAGAGTTGTCGGTTGCTATAGCCAAGAAAATGCCGGATTGTATATCACGGCTGATTAAGTTACGCATGGCAAAAGCTGATGGCTACGTGTCACGCAGTGAAGCAAACTTGCTATGGTATAATCTTCACTACCTGAACTGTCGCGCGTATTTTGATTTTGTTCATAATATCGGCATTTGTTCAACGATCTGCTGTTTGGATTGTAGCGGGAGCGACATGGTGGAGTGGAGGAGTCTCCAACTCTCTTCTGCCCTTTATTCCACTGTTCGTACTGAGTCATGATCCCATCTAGCCAGTTGTCGAACTAGTGTCCGTTTTTACTTTTGCTGTATTTTTACTAGTAAACATGTGTGAAAAATATCCCTTCTGCTGCGTTTAGTCTAAGCATGTGTCAGTTTTCAAGAACAAGCGTTTAAACGAACTTAAAACGAGGAAGGCATTTTGTTTCTTGAGTCAAGGCAGACAGGAGTATAGAAATTGCGTGTCTTGCCTCCCGACTCTGCGCCAGTTCTAGCACGTGTCAGGAAGTAAAATCCGCTGAACTCTGCTTTTATTTAGTAAAATAACATTGTGGCGGTGTAGGAGCATCTGGTCTAGAACCGGGAAGAGAGACTGACCGTTTTATCTCCCAGACGGCCTTTTGACAAGGGTTGAAATATAAAACGAGAGCTACGACATGGCTACTCCCATGTTCTACGGACTCGTACGTATTTATAAATTCCTGGGAGAATTTAGAGATTCCAAAGAATAATAAATACAGAAAGTGTCCGTTTGTAACTGTCGCTTCATATTCCATCCCTTGCAACAAGGTCGTCTAGGAGATAAACTGTGGGTTTTGTTTCCCAACTCCAAGCCAGTTGACTCAGTGTCTCCAGAATCTTATTTAGTCAAAACAACGCTAAAAGGTATCAACTTTCCGTCACGCGCGTGAACTGGCGTTGAGTCAGGACGCGAAACACGCGATTTCGACCCCAGTTGGCCTTGGCTTGAAATAGCCATCTGCATCACCGCTTCACGCTCGTGGAACGCTGTTGAACGCGGAGGTGCCGCATACCTGGGCTAATCGTAGCTCGAATGGTATTTTTTAACACCTACCTATTACGTGAAAACCTAACAGTGTGTTTTTAACTGGTGTTAACACAGAAAACAGTTAAGACCGGTCGTTCCACATTTGGCAGCATGAGATCGCGACCCAGAACGAGACAGGAAACATGTGATAATATTATTACGGACACTCCATTGAGTCCTACGGGATATACTTTATGTCGCTCCTGATCATTCCCCACGACTTTTTACCAATGCCTTAAAGTACTTCCTTAAAGTTCGCCACACGATTACAATCATTATGCTCATCTGATTTCAGTTTTACTACCGTAAATCGCCCACTAAACGCCCATGGGCTGTTAAAATTATTTCGATAAAAAAAAAGGAGCCGGCCGTAATAAAGTTATAATTCATTTTTCGAATCTTACGTCTGTCCAGGGAGAGCGTTAAGGCCTAACTCCACTGCGAATTATTCAACGTTTATGCGATCATTCATGTTCGTGAGGTTCGGCAGCACTAACGCAATGCCTTTATTCCTATTTGTTGAGGAAGTTAGTTTATTAGTTTGCTAGTTTATTTAGTTTGCTTTATGTATGATGTTTTTAGTTAATTTTGGTGCAGAAAAAACAGTATTTCAGGGGTTGAAACAATGACTTCCATGAAAGTGTGACGCTTTTAGTCAATTTCTAGCAGAGAAATTACGATCTAAAATGTTTCAAGTCAGAAATCGTAAAATAATGCGGAGGTGGTGGGGGCTAGGTAATTAGGTAATTTCACGATTTTTCTGACCTTCAAGCATTTTTGGGGGGAGGTGGGGGGGGGGGGGGGCGAAGCTTTGTCAGGACTAAAGACGGGAACGCCAAAGGCTCACAAGAAATAACTAAATACAGATTCAAACCTATTTACGTTGCCTTTTGGACTTATATTTCAGAATGCCTGAGCGGGGAATCGAAACCACGACCTTTGAAACCAAAGGCCAAGGTCCTACCGCTGAGCCATTCCCCGCTCAGGCAGTCTGACATATAAGTCCAAAAGCCAACGTAAATAGGTTTGCATCTGTATTTAGTTATTTGTCAGGACTGTTAATAGGCGATTTACATTACAACGACAAATTTGTGAAGATGTATTTAGCTGCAGCCACACTTTTAGACCACTCGGCAATTTCGGTAAAATTTTAGAATTAAATCTAAAGTTGTATTTGAGTATATCCCGGGGCTTTTGCCGTAAGAGAAAACAACACTTGTGAGGGTTACGGGCTGCCAATAGTTGAAGATTTATGTCGTCATCTCTCCTTTTTTTTTTTAAACGTCTTGATAAAAGGATCGCGATGATTTATGATATTTTAACCCTAACTGAACTCCTTTCTTTAAGGCAGTAAACTCGGCGACAAATTGTTGCAGAAGCTGCTTACTTCTATTACGCTACAGAAATAAAAATCGGTCATAAAAATATAGGATGTATGTATCTGTCAGTAAACAAAAGTGCTAGGGATTATCGTTCCCGCTAATCCTTTTCAGCGGGAGTGGTGGGTTGAGAACCAACGGTTGCTACGTCACAAGCGTTCTGCAGGCGTAGGAAAGCGCGAGCAGGTGCTGGTCGGGTGCACAAAGAAGTACAGCGCGTGCCTTCTGGCAGACAAGCGGGGGCGAGGGGAGGGGGGGTAGGATGAGGCAGGCATCTTTCGTCACAAGAGCTTAATCAAAGCTATAGAAGGGTGGAGTTTGGGGGG
>JAHWFP010130719.1:0-12059 GCA_023313725.1 Lithobius niger
ACGACGGTTTCAGCTTTGCCGGCTCGCAACAAAAACAGGCAATAATGTGGGTTCAGAAGAAACTGGGAAAATTACTTCGTCAGGAGGAATTCGTTATCTTATTGTCACGGATTACATGACTGCAAGCAGATACTCAAACGATGTTGAATTTGGCTAATCCAAGTATAGCGTTGCACGTCATAGCGATTAAATTGTATCTGCGAGAATGGAAAGGAGAGTCGCTCCATAAAAGCGCCCTCAGCGCTGACAACGTTTTGTTAAGTTGAAGTTGAAGGCTGTGTCTTTAACCATGCATAAAATGACGAGGTGGCATCATCCTGATTCCATTCTGTCATGAATCCGACTCAGAATCTGAAAAAAAAGTGTCTCCCTCCACAAAAGTACAGCTTAAGTATTTGAAATAATGGATTTGAGTTTGCACCAGTGTAACGCACCTAGAACGCTGTGAACGTGTACAAAGTTATGTTCTGATATCTTTAGGCGTCTTTGATTTTTCCCGAAAAAGCGATTTTCATTTCTCTAACCCCCGTGTCTCGGAAATAGTTCAGTTTCGGATGTGGGTTCATTAACAATAGTTGCATGTCACTCTACACCCAACGTGCCAACTCAGTACATTTACCCTATGTTCTGTATATAAGGTTAATTCGAGGTCTGTTGCACCCCATTTCTCTAAAATCTATACGATAGATCTAGCTATATGATGTGATAGGGGCAAAGTAATCAGCTAGTAATAAATTTTGTCCTTCTCCAAAATTTTACGTCCCTTGGACATTGTAACATACTAACGAAAGAAAACACCAAAGACCCGTAATTAGGAAAACGGTGGGCTATACAGAGATAAAACTTTAACGCGCAGCCTCTCTCGGCCACTTAAAGCATTTCTTTTCCATTCCCAGCGGCGCTTCATTCAATTCCGTTTAAATCGTTCAATCAAGGTGTGAAATTACGACTTTGCTCAGAGCGCTTCATCTGGTAATCGATTGCTAACTTCGGCAGTTGCAAAGGTAATTCGGGAGCAAAATAGCCCTGCACGTGACACGCCTACACCACTAATTTCACGAAGATAGGCTCGCCGACTTAGTAATTAGGCTGACTATAGTCAGACTTGGTTACTGACCGCCCGCTAATTTGCAACTGATTTACAACAGCAGGTGGTGGAGAATTGAAATAATCGACGCTGTTTTTATGCAGCTAAGCTAACGAGAAAGCAAAAGCCTTGAAATATAATCAACAATTCAAAGAGTGAAGCGCTAAGGGATTTTATGTATCACTATACGAGCGAATAAATGCCATACACGTCCAACGGAATTTCCATGTTGTTGTATTCCACCGTTTGCACAAGACGATCTGGGGAAAGAAGGAACAGGTTTCATTGAAAACAAAGTAATTTGTGAGGCAATGGGACTAAAACAACTTCACCTCCTGACAAGCAAGAACTTTCACAAGCACATACAGCAACGAAATAAATTTTCGACCGTTTATTTTCGGTCTTGGTTACCTAAATAAACAAAATACAGACAAAGAATTAGTAATGACAAACCGAAACTAGAATACAATGAAGTAATGGCGATGTACCTATAATAAAATTGATTTAAATAAACCCCTAAAATAAGGAGCTAAAATCTGTGTCAGCTCATTGATGAACAGCCATTTTGTTGGATGGATTGTAACAATGACTCCTTTCCCCGTCTACCGACCCTCGCCGAAGATTAGGCGCATGCGAAATATATAAATATTTTTTAAAAAGGTTTATCAGATTTTTGTCCCTTACTCCTCAATGTATAATTCTTCCTGAATTAACTTTAACATTATCAGAATGTAATTGTAATCACGAACTGCTATCCGCGTGCTGCACCTGTACTTACCATGCAACAGAAAATAAAACAAAACTGTAGAGTACACTAAGAAAGAAAAAAACTTTACCTTTTCATTTTAATCCAAGGTAACTTTTGATGGAGTTATTCGTGGCAATTTCTGCTTGCGCTTTGAAGCCATTTTCGATATGCCGAAGACAAAGTTAGTTCTATGGTGCATTAACCGAGGTTATACTATTCCTATTGCCAACTTAAGTGCGATTTCGGCACAATAAGGTGCTGAAATGGCCCCAAAACTTAGTCAATCACTCACGAAAATTCTCATGCCAAACGCAGTAAATTGAAAGAGACAAAGATCATTTCTGAAATGTTGTTTTCAAAATTAATTTCATACGAAAATAGCCAGCAAACGAGTTTTGCGAAAATACCGTGAGAAATCAAGCATGTATGAATAAGTTGGAGTAGATGGTGGTAGGCTATCGTAAAAAGAGATGCTTGTAGATGTCAAGCACCCTCGTCTCTCGCAATTTGGTCGAAATTGGTAATTCCCGCACATTTACCGAGGCTAACCTGCATTTGGGGGGCTTGCACTATAAAATGACAGGCCCTTCAAACCCCCTGCTCTTAGGAAAATAAAAAAACCTGACTGGCTTGAAATAACACAACGTCAGTGAGAAACTGGTCTACCCCTTATACAACTCCAATAGAGCGAAATAATTTCAAATTAACACTGTGAAACTTTTTTTTTTAATTACTGCTTTTTTGTTTAATGATCTTGTTCGGCCATTAATTTGATACTGTTTTAGCGCCTGCATTTTATAAACATGTTTTGAAATACACACATTTTGAGCATCTAGAAAAAGTTATTAGGAGTTTTGGTTGAAAAACTCGTAAAAGGGTTTTACAAACGGTGTGGGCTGCGAAGAAACTTCAAAACATTAGCAAGCCGTGTTGCAAACGTTTAAAATAAAAATCTAGCCTTCAATTTGCAACACTTTATAAACACGTGTTTCAAAAACAGAGCGACGAAAGTGTTTAAAATAAAACGGTAGTGTTTTATCTGAAAACAGTAGAGTTTATTTTACAACATTTGATAAACATAAACATTTTCGTTAAACAATATTTTTTTAAAAACATATGGGCGTTGTAATAAAAACGCTATTATTTTTGTTTCAACACTTTCGTCGCTACATGTGTTTTAAGCAGGTGTTTAGAAAGTAGTGCAAATGGTATGCTTATAGTGTTTTATTTTAAAGGCATTTCACGTTTTTCACACTAAACAAACACGTTAATATTTTTAGAGGTTTTTTCTCAGCTGCTTCACGCTTTTTTTTTGTGCGTTTTTCAGCAAGTGTTTTTACAGTGTGTTGGTGATACTGGGATGTTGACATGTTGGCCAATGTCTTTTTCGCACTGATGTGCCTAAACTGTACACGACAGCTTTATGCTTTCTGCAATTCCATGAAAACAAGCGTAAAAGCTCTCGGATTTCTTTTTTTTTTCTCCTTCGAAAACCACGTCATGAGAGGAGAGATGAGAGTTGGAGGGTGGGGGGAAGAGAAGGGAGGAAAAAACATTTTCTCTTGCTCATTGAATTGGTGAAGAGCACCGAAGTGTTTGTCCGTTCAGGGTGTACAAGTCACCTTTGTCCGTCTACCTTCAATGGCCAGCAAGAATCCATATTGCCGTCCAGAGTCCACTTGGCTGAAGGCGGTCCCCTTTTCTGAAAATAACACCAAATTACGCTACTGTCGTTGGATCAGTCTGCAAATTATCACAAATTCACACGCGCTCATTCTAACGGTTGAAAGAGTATAGGGTTGAACGGGTAAAAAAATCGTGTCACCACGCTGCGAGCTGCCAAGGGAAAGTTTGGATAATACTTCCTTAAACTGTTCAATTTTATAAATGAGACAATTATTTATTAAGGGACTGGTCATTGTTTACGTCTGGGGGAGAGGGGAGGGACAGAGGAATTGAAAATATGACCTCAAAATGTTCAATGACCTCCCAAGACCATGAAAAACGCGACTCCCCCATGCACCCAAGGTTCAAAAATATATCCCTCCCCATCCACCATCGCCACACACATAAAAAATAAGTAAGCTTTTCTTATGATTTTTCAGTGTAAGTGTAGATGATTTCCTCTGGACTGATAAAAAAATATAGCATTTAGCATCGACAGGTTGCCAATTGTGTTGAAAAGGAGCCATGGTTTAATATTACATTCTTGAAAACATTCTAAGGAGTATTCTTTAAACCACCTTCGGGCTGGGATCCATGATTCATTACGGTAGCACTCACAGCTATTGATGTAAGGGATGGATATTGGCACTACTAAGGTATGGTCGAGTCAGCGTGTCCAAGCCATTCACAACATCAGCACATGCGCGTAAGAAATACCCCATGGTACAAAAACTTCTAAAGAACTATTCACCGGATGACACTAGAAATAACTCCAAAATCGTTAAAGAAAACTTACGTGATGGGGGTAGGGGGGGGGGGCCCCGCAGCTTGCCCCTAGAAACTAAGGGGGTCTCAAAAAACAATGACCAAACTGAAGAAAAATTCAAAAATGACTCTTCAGCAATCAAAATTTCAATGTATCATTTTTGAAGTCGAATAATGACTGTTCCTCCAGTTTGATTCAGTGTTTTTTGTGACACCCCCTTTCCCTTTGGTATGAACCTTTAGCGTATGAAACGTGTACGTGAGGAAAGGCAACTCAAAACGCAACTATTTCTCATCTTGAATTTTCTAATATATATATATATATCAGTAGTTCAAGACAGAGTTGGATCGGGTCAACTGGAACACGGGGTCATTCGGGTCACGTTTTAAGCCGGATCACCAGGTCTGAAGACCTGTCCCGGAATTTCGTGTCAGACCCGGTGACCAAAAATTTCGGATTAGATCTGGCAACCTAGCCTGACCTGGTGAGCTGAATTACTGATTTGGACACCCACTGACCCCTAACTAAGCCACAGACTAACATAAATTGAATTTTTTTTTCCTGCGTTAGTTCACAACGTGATACCATGTGTTTCTATGGATAATATTGTTCCGTTCTTTGTTATACCCACCCAATAACAATAAATATAACAATAATAGTTAACAAAGTTACAATTTTTATCTACATAGAGCCGGCCTAAAAATTTACTGCTGAATTAGTTTATTTATGCTTAAGGATAATAATATTGTTTTATTATATTTCCAAGCTTTGTAATGAAGAACAGAAAGTACGTTACAAAGTTAATTTGTGACAGTTGGTGAAAATGGGCTTAGCAATCCAGCACAGCAGTAAGGCTTGACATTTACACCACAACTTATCGGGGGGCGGGGGAGGCTTAGTGTCGTATTTGATTGATTAACGTGAACAAGTAAAGCATTTGTTGCAGTTTAAAAATTCGCTAAATGGGCGTTTCAAAGACACGAGAAATTGCTGAAGATGAGTTGCATAAAGGCTGTGTGGGGGGAGGGGGTTACAGTAGCAAATATTTTTCGGAACTTATTTTCAGTTGTTTCCCTTCCTGCCCAAGATCACTGAGTTTAGCCATGTTGGCTGGGTCGCCGGGTTCAGCCGGGTCACCGGGTCCAGTTGGGTCTGGCCGGGTCACCAGGTCCAGCCGGGTCACTGGCCCCACCAGGTTCGGCCGAGTCACCGGGTCACTGGTGCAGTCCGGGTAACCGGGTCCCGGGTTAACCTACTTCCGGGTCACCGGGTCAAAAAAAAAGTGACCCAGTCCAATACAACTCTGGTTCAAGATAGCGAAAATCGCTTACTAAATTCCATCACCGTTGCCCATGCATGTTAGGGAGGGGTGCATTAGCTGATTACAGGTTAGATACAAATAAGGGGACGCAGATTTACGTATTTTATGTAACACTTTCATGACCAGGTAAACAAAACCGTCATGTGTAAGGGGCCCCTGACGACTCTATACAAGTGCGTCGAAGTTTCACATTCCCAGGTTCATTCCCAGGTTCAGGCTCCCAGGTTCATTACTTCTGCGACAAACTCACTTTAAAAAATGGAAATCCACTGCAGTGCACATAAAATAAACAATTTGCAACATTTCGAAGTAATCTCCGCTGCGTTTTCAAGGAAGAAAAGGTACGGCTGAGAAGCCTAAGCCAAGTAAAACACTTAGTTCTTAAAAACTTAAAAATTTGAAACAAGAATAAAAATAATCCTAAGGCAGCTTAGAAACTGTCAGGTGCTACAGGCGAGAGGTCAGGTTACCTACTGGCGGTTCCTAAGCTGCCTTAGGTTCATTTTATTTATTATTTTGATTCTTGTGCTTTTTTTTGGATTGTAAAATGATTTACTTGATTTAGTCGTCTCTTTTATTGCTTAATAAAGAAGTGGGATTTGCTTCGAAACGTCACAAATTGTTTATTTTATGTGCACCCTACTGGATTTCTGTTTATAATCGATCGTTACATCATGGGGAGGGGGGGTGTTGGTCATGGATTTTGCGGACCCGTCGGACCCTCTTGGAGGGGGGTCATAATTATTTACGCTTGTCGAGGGGGATTGTCACACAAAAAACTGACCAAAATGGTGGAAAAAGCCATTTTTGGACCCCATAAATAACATTTTCAGCAGTCAAAATTTCTAAAAACGCTCTTGCTTCTGAGGTGTATCCCAAATCACCCCCTCATGTGAGTTTTTATAAGATTTTAGTGTCAGCTTATTTATAGTTGCATTCTACTTATAATCGTTACGTCTTAATACTTATATACTATTTCACAAACTGTGACTTTTGCAGGCCGTGGATCAAAAGCAGCTGAATTTCCCGTGACTCGGTACTCTATTATTTGTTGTGGCACTTTCCGCTCTCAAGCATCGATAGACGGACAGAGAACATGTTAGACGCTTCCCATAAACGGAAGTCAATCCGTCAGTTGCTCAGTGGTGGCTTCCATCAAACAGAAGTACTCCCCCCAACCTCCACCCCCATCCAACCTGCTACAGTGATGGTGATCTTTTGTTTCTAGATAGCCAACACTAAGGGTTACAACCAAGTGGACGATGTGGTTGGGGTGAAGTGGTGGACTGGCCTTAAAAGGATGCTTGACGCCTTAAATATCCTACTATCTTCCACCTGGTGATGATCGGATTCGTGATTTCCCCCCCCCCCCATTTTATACGCTATACATAGTATGTTTAATGCCCCTCGCATCTGTTGTCCTGATCGAGTTTCGTGCCTCCATTTTTTTTTGCCCATCCCATTCTGTTGTGGGCCAGCTCCAATATCTGTCTCAACGCGCATCACTTGTGATGTTTTCCTGGAAGATTTAAGCCTTTTATCTGTTACTTTGGAGTATAAAATGATAGGGGTCGATAATAACCAGTACAACATGGGCCCATTAGTTAACAATCAAGCCACAATGATTGTCCAAAGAGCAACAATGTTCGGGATGCAGTGATTGTATCAGCAAACTGAAAAAAAATTATTTTCCCAAAGTGAATAATTATTTTCCCAATCGGCACGCTCGAGTCGTCTTTCACGCATCCGTTTTTTGCTTTCTTGACCTTTGCTTTTTTGAACTGATGATGCATTTATTTTTAGTGTACTACCATATGCCGTCATAACTGTTATGAGAATTTTTATTTTCGTTATCAAAACGAGCACCGTGCTCGACTTACACTAAAGACACCATGTCCATACCCTTATACTCAGTAATTATATAAATCAAAGCTTTACTCGTCGTTCAATGGTTACCAACACACAAACCATAGATCTATACAGTATATCTCACTTAGAGGAAACGGTTTGTTTTCATTTTCGTTATGCCCATATTAGGGAATTCTGCTTCTCGTCATAATTCGAAGCTATAAGTTTTAACTTCGTTTATGAACAGCATACAAATGAAATTTAGGCCTACTTAATACGAAATACAAACGCTGAAGCAAACGAAATTACAGGTAGAATAACGAAATGCGAATATGCCAAATAGAGTAAATCATCGTAAACATTGTAAAACTAAACATCGTAAATCCAAATTACTTCGTAAATCGAAATTTTAAATCGAAACCGTAAATCGAAATTACTACGGAGGATCATTTTGCGAAAAGAACACAAAATTCTCACACCGAACGTCAATCGTCTGTATATGAAATTTGTACGTTTTTAGCACTCAACACCTGTCCAAATTTAATTTGCTGGAAAGGAGTTGAGTGCTAAAATACAAATTACCGATTTCATAAAATTACTCGGGTTATTGGCGATAGTAACATTCTCCTGAAGCTTTAAGTTATGTACAAAAATATATTACTTTCACATCACGATGGAGAGGCTTGGACTCAACGATAGGTTCATATACATTTCCATGTCCAATGTGACAAATTCAAAATTAGTAAAAATTTGTACACGTGTTGGCCAAGTACCGGTGTTTGCTTGTGCGGTTCCGTGGTACAAGCGCACGCGTTACTAGCGCACAAGCAAATTTCGTATGTTGGAGCGCATGCAACCGTAACGACCGTGCTTCGAGCGCCCAGGACCGCCCGTATGTCAAAAACTCCACCACGTGACGTCGTTTTTATTAACTTCGTGAAGTCTTTGGCCATAATTTGTTCTGTCATAGTTAAGTCCTATTAATAATCAGCTGAAACCTGTTCGTTGCTTTCACTGTAGAATTACGTTTACGAATGTATAAAAAATATAGACTAAATTACAAGATACTTAACTTTTAGAGCACAAAGTTTGAATTTTAACTTGCGAAGTTTTGTTTTGATACGCTGTTGTTATAAAGTTATTTTGATGAAAAATAAAAACATTGCTGACAATCTGTTAAACAAGGCACTTTTTTTTTTATTTACTTGAAGCAGGTAAGTATGAAACACCGACTGAGGGGGAGCGCTCGCGCGCTACTATATTACTATATACATCAAGATTTCTGTAATCCTAAAGCGTATGACGCAAGCAATCGTGAAACTCCGGATGTGGGCTCATTCTGTCTGTGCGCTAGAAACACGGTGCGCTCCTAACACGTGCGCTAGTAACACGACACCATTTCGACAAAGGCTTATACACCTAATTTCAGTGGGAAACGTTGAAAGACGGCGGAGAAATTAATCCTCGAAATTTTCGGCTTTAACATGAGACCACGGTCAAACCATACAGTACCGCCTTTACTAACCATACGCAATCATACGTAAAATTTTTCAGAGATATGTTCCTGGTCACATTGAAAAACCACAAGTTATACCAAATATACACTGTTAATAATTTTCGGCAAACAATTGCTGCTTGGTCACATAAAAATGAAAAAAAACACTGATATAAAACATGCCCAAACAACACAGCTACGGACATCAGCAACCGCCATCTTGGAATACCACTTTATCTTTTATGAGCACACGTCTAAACAACGCTGTAGATAGTCCAGCGTCATTTGATGCCCATCCGAGTGGACTTATCTTGAATCAGGAGCCATTGCAGAACTAATGTCATGTTCTTATCTGATTGGCTCATCACGTAGCACGTGACAGACGACGTTGGACGATTACAGATACCAAGCCATTAGAGCGAATGGCGGGCGGGCGGGCGGGGTCGTGGTAGGGGGAGGGTGGAAGGAGGAAGGCACCTGACATCCCAAACAGTACATTCTTTATCAGTCCAAGGAGTGGGATACCATAAAGCCCGTAAACGTCAAGAATTGGATGCAATGGTTTAATTACCTTTTTAATGGGATATTTCCTCCTCCAATTGATAGTTTCTTGAAATTTGCTAGAAGGTCAACGTATGATAGACAAATAACATGATATTCAGTGAACCTTCTCCTCAAAGATGGCAGCTTCAATCTTCGCTACCATTCCGGCTTGGGAGCAGTGTTACTTTAAGCCAAAGTAAATTCGTATAATAGATCAATTGTGCCACTGCCTCTATTTATGGCTAATCCCTTGTTACTGTTTTTTTTGGAAACCCACGAATCTGTCTAAATTCTCACCTAAAACGGCGACCTTTAATTTGCTGCACCATTTGGACTTGAATTATGAGACTTCCCTTCACATGCTAGTAAATTATGAGAATCATGACACTTCACATATCAGTAAAACGAATATCTGCACACTGCTTAGTGAACAAATTGAATTTTTAAATCTTGTTTCGTTATATTCTGTCGTTTCATTTACTACATTTTTTCCCAATTATCGTGTGCGACAGACAATCCTCTGGAATGGTTTCGGAAAACGTACGAATCCGAGAAGGCCGTAGTTCACTCATCTTACCCAGTAAAATGGCGACATTCAATTTGGGCCGTTTATGGGCGTAAATGGACATCCACGTCAGCGCTCCACGAATTAAGTCATAGTGACAAAATTGTATTTTTAAATCTAGAGTATAGCTTGTTACAATGGATATTATATTGTCACAACTCTGGCACATACCCACACTTATTTACGAGGCAGTGTCGCTGTGTTTCACCATGCCATTTTTTTGTTAGTTGTTCGTTCGCCTAGCTAGCTGCTAATAAGATGCTGGAATTGACGGATTCGTGGGGCTTACAGATTCATATTAACTTTTTTTTTTTTAATTCGCACAAAATTTTTTTATCTGCAGAGTTCGATATTTTCTCTCGTTTGTAAGCCGTAATACAGACTTTATTGAAATACGTATAGCATGATCGGCCGATTCTATGGGTATTTTAAAGCAACAGGCTACCTAAAGTTACATGGTGAAATTGGAGGAAATAATAACTGTATATCCGTAAAAATAACTAGTACGGCGTGATGCTTGCAATCATGACAAAAAAAAAATCAAATGAAATTGATTAAAATATTCCATCAACTGCAAGACGAGGACGAAAGGATTTGTCTGCGTTTTAACAAGGTCCAGGTTAGGGTGTGGCAGAGGGTGGAAGACCGTTACATATACTTTTTTGTTCGATAGGTTCATGATTTTCAATGGGTATAATTGTGTCTTATTGTAGTCCTTATTTTTCTAAATTGCTGGTAAAACTAAAAAATACAGTCAGGCAAAGCGAAATGCTACGGTGGTGATTGTTTATTTACATTAAGTTGATTTTTGCAAGTCTTTTAAACTTAAAAAAAAATACATTGTCAAGAACAAGTTCCACAAGTAAGTATAGTACTATACAAGGTGTACAGTAGAGTAGTGGACATCCAATTGTGAACACTTGTTTGCCACATTATTGATGGAGTTCTTTTCCTGGACGAAAACGCCATTGTTACATGGGGATCAGGTGGACTGACGGGTAACATGACAGTCCTCTGTCCGGGAGTCCCAACTAAAACATTTAAACAATGGAGAGGAACGCAGAATGTACATGCAATGTTTGCACAAACAGTGACAGTGGCATCTGCCAGCAGTATTAGACATTGAAATTTGAACATTTGAAATGTTGTACTGAAATCTGCATACCGTCGGATTAAAGGGGAATTCCAGTGGTTTATACTTATCAAATAAACCCCTAGAGCATCGTACACTGACATTAGACACATAAAAAACGGCAAACGTAGGTTTAGTATATCCAAATATCATTTTTCTAAAAGCGGTTTCTTTTGATTCGAAGAGCAGCGCCATTTTTATTGCATTTTAATTCCAGTTGTTGACAACAGACGGACGCGTATATTGCCTAACTTACGGAAGTAGGGCGAACAACTCACTCAAGAGTTCATGCGCCACGACCCTGCAGACGGATGCGAGAGACCGCGCGACAAGAACCTTCACGTTCACTTTCGCTTTCCTTCGGTTTAGCCGCTTCGCTAAAATTAAAAACATGCGATGTTGTGTGCCACAAAGTGGCAATTATTCCAGACTGACAAGCAAATCTACAGCGTTTCATTTACTACATAGTAATGCTAAAAAACGTTCCGAGTGGATAGCAAATTTAGGGTTGAACGATGCAGACTGTCAAGGAAAAACATTATATGTATGTTCGGCGCATTTTGCGGAGACCGAATATTATCATAAGGCTGGAGCTGGAGGAGTCAAGCGAAGATCTCTACGAGTGAATGCAATCCCCGAACTACCCCAGGTAAGATCAGTTAATATTATTTAAAGTGTTTTTAAAACTCTTAAAGGAAAAACTAATAGCTCAAAAGAAAACAAATGCTCAAACAGAAAATGACTTTGCCCTCACCCCCCTTCTTCTCCCCTTGGCGATTTTCCGATTGTTAACCATGCAGTTTAACCAAGCTAAAACTTTTCTAAATAGAACCCTGACAGAGAAACCATAACCAGTGGGGGGGGGGGGGGGGGGGGGGGGGGGGGGGGG
>JAHWFP010130719.1:28957-42825 GCA_023313725.1 Lithobius niger
TTTCACTTGTTAAAATATACACGAATAAAAAATGATGACTTTATATATGTATATATATATGTATATTTATGCTGTTCTTTATATAAGCTAAGTTATTTTGTCTTTCAAATGCAATCGTTTTTGTTATATTCCATGGGGCGATTTGGAATTTATCAATAAAATTTAGTTTTTATCAATAAGTGACAGGCTTTCCCATAATTAGATGTTAGTTCAATTTTTAGGTTCTGTTATACGTTTTCTACTAAAGTATTCTTAAATATACGTAGGCGGAGAGTTTTTTTGTCACTGAAACTCCTGAGTTGTGCGCTGCTTTTTTTTAACCTTGACAATAGGTCACGTGTTCGTTTAGCCCACATGGCGGGGTTAGGGCGCGTACCCCTCCATCCGAACAATATGAAAATTTTCTACAAATTGGTAGTTCATTAGCCCGGTTATACCATATGGAATAGCATACACCTTGGTTTGCTATCAGGTTTTAATCAATATACTCAGCATTTTCCTTCGAAAAAAAAAATGCAGACAAAAGACCTCGTCTAATTTTTTTAAGCCCCTCGTGCCACCCACAGCACGTGTGTGCACTGCAGCGGCTCCATATCTACAAAATCCCTTCCCCTGGGTATTTGGGGGTCCCCCCCCCCCTCTCCCCTCCCTTTTAAAGTGTTACACATTCGTTAAAGGGTAGAATCGGTAATTTTCAAGTTGAGTTAATTTGGATTCTTACGTAATCTGAAGCAAACAAATGCTCTTTTAGGTGAACCAGCTCAATTTTGAACCCAACCATATTTTTTATTTTTTTTATTTTGAAGCAGAAAAAATTAGCGGCAAATCCAGGGATTCGAACCGGGACACATCTGATGGGCGATATACTGTTCAGAACAGGCCGGAAAACACCCCGCAGTAGCTAAGGAACCTGATAGGCTCTTACACTACCCTGGGTAGTACTGACTGGCAAGCACTTTGCCAGGGTCCCTTTTCCAATCAGCAACCAGGTCTCAGCTCTTGTAGACAACTAGGCTGATTTCAATCACTGCTTAGCCATCACTGAAGTGAATATCTCAAATCTGCCCACTCCTATACACGCAAAAAGAACCATTACGCTCCTTCCCATAGAACTGTACGCGATTCACATGTTTTACACATTTTTTTATTTGTTCAATTTATCTGACGTGGTGCTAATTCGTCTGCCGGACACTTTCCTTTCCAGCTGAAATTAATTAGCAAATATTCGTTTTTCATAAATCGGTTCCAAAAGAGTAAACCTTTGTTATAACAAGGAATAAATAAAACATGAGTTAATTAGCGTTGACAGGTGAAATCTTTACTCAGATAGAAAGAAATAGTCATCATTATCTATTGGCAGAAACTGAACATGTTTTCATCGTACGAAATTATCTAGCAATCGATCTTTTAAAGTTTAGGAGTCTAAAACAGCGCCAAGAATTTAGATATAAAAACAAAAATGTAAACAATGTTCCAATAACACGTGTGGCAGCTTAAAGTTGCTTTCCCGCTATTCCCAGTGTAGGCATCCGTGTGTGAGTGCTGGCTTATGCATTTTGAATAAGTTGACACTCGCGTGTTCTAGGTAGAAATTGTCGCGACTACTCAGTGTTATTGCCGTTTGAAAAACTTAATCGTAACATCCTGAAGCATCAGCATTTATCAACACTATTTTAGCTATAGTGTTTTATTAGCCTAACTAACTAGTGCGAGGCATATTTGTGCTTCAGTTTACGTCGGTCGTAGACGGAACATGGCTGGCGGTATGCATGCTATCACAAGGATGTTTTTCTGAAAAATCAGAAAAACACTACCAACCTATTTTTTTAATTAAATAAAAACATGTTGGTAATGTTTTTCTGATTTATCAAGAAAACATCCTTGTTATAGCATAAATATTTGCCTCTCAGAGATCTACTCCATATAAATATTGTTATTTTTCAGTGCAATTTCTGAGATTTGGGTATGTTTTTGGAACCATATATTGGTATTTACCTGGAAATTTTGTCTTGTAATGTATCAGTTTACTTCACGTATTTGTTTTTGTTTTTTGTTATTGTTGAATTAAGTTCCGTCACAGTTCATTTGGACATAAATGTCATAGATAAATAAATAAATAAATAAATAAATAGCGTTTCTTCATGACAACAAGCTTAAATTGGTAGCTTGCACATGTGCTTAAGGGCGCGTTTGCGCAACAACTCGTCTTTGCATTCTCGCAGCTAGAATTTAATCACGATGGCAGATGTGTCGTTGCCATGGTAACAACGTTGCCTGGATTAGCTAAAACCGACATCGTATGAGTAAATACTTGTAGTCTTGTAATCCGTAACAATAAGATAAAGAATAAAGAGCCGGTAGAGCTAAAACCGCCGCCATTTTGGAATTTCAGATGATTTCTAGCTTCTAGCTGCGAGAAGGTGAGTCATCGCATAAATTTGCCCTAATAGTCATGGGGGTGTTAACTGTTATTTCTTGAGTGAACTGTTTTCGGAACGACAAGGGTTCTGTGGTGTCTCGTGCTCATGTCGATTGTGGCATGTCAAAGATCCTGGAATTTCCGCTTGGATTTCTCCAGAAAAATTCTCCCTCATCGTCGTGGGGCTGATGTCCGTAAAGCATAACAACAAACAACTATTAACAGTTACACGTCAGTTTAACCACGGCGTTTGGCAACAATGCAATTTACCAGTCGCAGCAGATCTATAAACAGTGCACCGCATAGATGCCAAATAACGTGGTTTAACATAACCAGGCCATTGTTGCAAATTGCGTGTTTCTTAATTTTTTACCGACTGAAGCATCTATGTTGCAGCAGTGGAATTTCCATTAAAGAAAGTTCAGCACTCACTAACAAATTGATTTCTGTTACGTATAAGTTAAAGCAAAAGGGAAGATTTTGCACATTGTTGAGTAATAAGATTCATGAGGAGTCTCATTTTTTTATCCTGGTGACGCAGTGGGAAAGGCATTCTATCTTCATTGCTAACAAAAATTTAGACGCCCACACGAAATAATGCAAAATTATTCGAACGTTAGGGTTCAAATCTGGCTTGTAAGCCCGAAACAGGAATTTTCGTTTTTGATATATTTTCCTGCAATTCCACCCTATTCTCTGAATTTCTACGTTAATCACTATGATAATAATTGATAAGTGACCCCTTGGACATCCCGCTATTGAATCCGTTTGCTTGGTCAGTGTTGCGCGTCAAGTAGCTGGCACGTGCCATTCGACCTAACGTCACTCTTCTCTCACCTGCCCACTCCCCTTCCCCCACACCTCAGATTTATTACCTGCTTCCTGGCTCCGTAATAATTCTGTAATCAAAAAAACAATAGCGCTCGTGCACTTTGGCCGGACCTCGTGCCCCCTGCTGGACACGAAGTCACACTTCACAAATGGACCGAATATCACCTGCTGCTCCACATATGGCCCTAATAATAAACAAATTATTATCATAGTAAGTATGACATCGAAGACTGCTGTATCACCTGGGACAGTATTATAGTATACTACCCGCCAACCCCCCCCCCCTCCACCACCAACCCTGTATTATACTCTGTTTCTGAGCATTCACATTCAGTTTTAAAGTAAACGATAAAGACATTGGTATTTCACAATTAATTTATTTTCTATTTATTTAAAAATAGAGACTCGGTTTATAGGTAGCTCTATTTAGAAGAACCGATCAAGAACCGACCAAATAAGTTAGCACCAGATATGATATTTACTTGATTTCGTGTGTTTGTGTACATTGAACAGGCGGTTGCTACCCCAGAAGTTATCTCTTGGCATATCATTCTATCACTATAGCTACAAGAACGTTTTGTTGGGATCTTAGATGGAGTTATGGCAGAAAACACCTTTGATGTTCTGGGCTTTGAAAAGACATAATTGTCAAGACGCAATATTGCAGCAAAAAAATCCTGTAGCGATGGGAAAACAGTTACATCTCCTTCATTAAACAAAGCCGTGAAGGTTTGCGTATTTCTTGAATTTGCAAATCAATGAACTAGTTTCAACAATTAATTGAATAGGTGCATTTAGATGTCTTTTAGGGGTTTTGGGGTGCTATAGACTTTTAGGTACTTTGGGTTTTTTAGGGGTTTACGTGATAAAGACTTTTGGAACTTTTTTTATTTCTTTTAGGGGCTTTTAGGTGCTAAAGAATTTTATTAGAGACTTTTAGATTCTAAATACTTTCTGGAGCTTCTAGGTGCCAAAGAATTTAGGTGCTTTTCGGTGTCTTTTAGGGATTTTCAGGTGCTAAAGACCTTTAGGTGCTTTTAGATGTGTTTTAGGGCTTTTTATATGCTAAAGACTTTTAGGTACTTGTGGGTGCTTTAGGTGTATTTAGGTATCTTTTAGGGGACTTGGGTGCTAAAGACTTTTACGTTTTAGGAGTGTATTAGGTGTTTTTAGGGGTCTTTAAGGGTCTTTACGTGGTTATTTCCCTGAACAATGACTGACACCGCTTTGTGTTCGTGAAACGATGAAGAATTAATTATGTAAGTAAATTACACTCGTTTTGCAACAGTGAACAAACAGAAATAAGTTGTGTGTAGGGTGACAAGTTCCTTGTCGGTGTTGTTTTGTTATTTTTAGTAAAAGAAGCCTAACCCAAACAGGGTTCTCTACCCCAATGTAGACCAAATGAGACAAAATTAGCTAGAGATTGAATCCAACATTTAAACAATGGTAATTGCACCCTTATTTGATTGTTACAATCGGAGGTACAAATGCCATATTTATGTCGTAATTACAATGTTTTGCACTTATTCTCCGTTAACGCAACATTGTTTTAATGCATTCTTAATCCATTGTTGTCTTTAGAACGCGACAATAACACGCTCGCTAAAGCACTTTGAACCATTTGGACAATAACACGTACCGGCAATGCCAGGTCCAGCGCAGCAACAATCAAGTATAAGTACAAGTAATTTATTACCATTGTTTGCAAGAATGACTCGGAAGATAGTTTGTGCGTCCTCGGATGCAACAATAACATTCCTGGCTTCGCTTCGGACCTTGTTATTGTATCTCTCTAAGGTACACATGCCGTGTCCTCCTTACCGTTGTTGCAAAACAGTGGTAATAACCCACACTTAGACGTAGAGTCCATACGAATGGAGGAACCACAAGTCTTTTAGAGCAGCAGTTCGTTACAATGAAAATGAAAAATAAAATATGGTCACAATGAATGATATGATGGCTTTTACAACAATGCACCGAGTTAAGTTTAATCACTTTTGGTAAGATTGATTCTATTGCAGCTGTAAGCCTTGTTGAATTAATCGTGCTTTTGGTTGGTAGATAGACGTCCGGAGATATTCTTGCTCGTTCCAAAATCATAGTACTGTAGCGCCCTGTTCTCATGTCTCCAATTTCGCTCAGGTATATGAAAGCGTTTAGCAATAAAATCTCTCTCGTATGATATCAAGAGTCTCTGAATTCCTGCGCGATACATGTTTATCACCGTTGATGAAATGCTCGAGTTGCTGCCAGTGATACAATAAAGTATCACTGACAATAATAACAGTGTGCAAGCGTGGTGCTGCATTCGTTTCAGAGGCAAACGGGAAGTGTGCTTTAATTGTGGGTGGCGAAGCGAAACAACTTGTTTCGCTTGAGACAAAGGACTATTGCGTTAGATGGCCAATTTCTTCGGTTATCATGTAAACGTGAAGGCAATTTTGTGTATGTTAGTCATGCAGAAAAAAATAAAGCCTACACAGGCAAATAATACATTCGCCTGAGATTGTTAAAAAGGTTGCTCGAGCTTTCGAAATCGTTTCTGCAATTCCTGACTAACATACTCTGCTTTTGTAATCTTGAGTTAAGTGAGCAGACTTTAATACCTAAATTCGTATTATACTTAAAATCTCACGAATCAGCATCTGATGCCGATGTTGCTATGCCGCAATCTCCTCCCTAAAGAGGGTACATCTGCAGTCTTCACTCCCGACACTAGCTTGCGAGAGGTGTTACTTTAAGAGAAACCAAAAACGAACTCTTTTGACATATGAGGTAAGGATCAATTGAACCAAAGTAAAACGGCAAAGGAACACACATAAGCTTTCCTATAAGGTTTCAGAAACACTGTTTCTGAAATGTTAAGTTCACGTGAAACTTCACTGCAGTCCTCAACCATTGCAACCAAAAAAACAAAATGTGTTCTTTACTTTAAAGTCAAGCAGGTAAGCTAATGATTGGTGAGCGTTACTTAGCTTAACAGCATCACTAAAAAACGGGAGATGAATTGAAAGGAGACGACTTGATTGAAAACAACTGAAAAATTAATACAAAAAAAAAGAAGTAGAAAGCATGAGGTGTGAATGGCTATATGCTTGTATTTGACTCTCGTTAATTTCAAGCGACATGACTCGAAATATAACAAATCCAAAAACATATTACTCAGTAATGTAACAGTAAGAAACAGACCCCTCTTTTAAGTTATTATTTCTTTCAGGCAACAGAATATTTTGAAAGTTGAACACTAAATGTAAATTCCATTCTATTAAAAACTGACGTAATATGTCGAATACTTAGATTGTGACATTGTTCTTATCAAAACTTGGGCTTCGTGTTACTCAGCATAATTTCCCGTTTAAAGTAGCACCCTTTAATTTCCAGCACGATTCTGTCGTGAACGGTAAGCCTTGTCAGCGCTTCACTAAGGGAAAGACGAATAAATGTCTGCGCACTAAGCCTAAAACGAAATAATTATTTTTTAAATAACGAGTAATCTTGTGTCATTTAATTTTTTATTTCAATAACTAATATTTTTTCATTAAATTATGTGCGGTTTACAATCCCCAGAATTGTTTAGCAAAAAATGACGAATCAGTATAGACCTCTTCACAACTTATTTGTTTTCCTGAAATGGCATTGTCAAGAAGCGGAAATTAATTGTAAATATTAGTATAAACGAAGCCAACATTGTGAACTGCTGAGAATAACAAGTGAGCAGAAATTATGACGAAAAATTCACGTGTCATCGCGAGTCCAGGAACTGAACCCCGGACTATGAAAATGTCGAATTAGCATCTAGTAGCCAAAGACGCGGGTTCAACTCCCGAACTCATAATTGCTGCTCACTTGTCATTCTTAGCCGATCACATTGTTTGCTCCACTGCGTTCATTGTTGGCTCACTGTGTGTCATTCACAATGATGGCTTCATTGTATTCTTCGTTTAATGGCAATCTTCAATTTCAAGGAAGAATTTAGCGTGTATGGCCAACCTTGAGAGCCTAATAGTTGACGAATTGTATTTTTTAATCTAGAGTTGTTTGTTACGATCTTTTTTTTTTTAATTTGTTAAGTTGTGTATGGTAACAAGTGAGTACTCTCTAAGAGAGACGACTCGACGGCGGACGCGACGCTACGGTGATCGTCCGCAGCTTCTTACCATTTGGCTAAAACCTTCCAACCCTAAGATTTGACGTTAAAGGGACATACCGCCCAGCGCCATTTTTCTCGATCCACCACGTCAAGTACGGCCCCAAAGGTCTATTTCCTCACCGTTAGTCAATCCCTTGGTAAAAACCCGTTTTAAAAAGTGGCGTCTAGGAGATTTTCTGTTGAATGTAGGGGAACTTTATTTACGTTCGTCCCGAACGTGTGTGATGCGTTGAGCGCTTACAATAACCATGACGTTTCATCTGTGTGTGCATGTACTATTTGCTAATAATTAACAGGAGATAAAAAATCTAAAAGACTAATGCGATAAAAATTAAAATTAATTATTCCAATAGATCGCCGAAGAGAAAATTATAAGACACTAGCCTTGAAAATTATAAATTGTGATTTTAAAATACGAGAATCATTCCGGTTTGCGACCACACAATTAATAAGTTCACGCTGGCTTGTCTATTAGGCGCAATGCCAACTGAGATAGTAGCTAGGTATTTCGCTGCGAGGAACGAAGCTACTGTCTCAGTTGACCTTAACTATGGTAAATGCGCGGATGCGATCGGCGTGTAGCTGTTATAAGGCAGGCGGTGTGTTGCTTTAATACCTATCCTATTTATAAGATAAGACATTGTCCTATATTGGATAGACAGCTGATCTGAGGACAACAAAGTTTCTTTCGAGAAGTAGTGCTATTTAAGGTGAAACAACACACCATACGAATTCGCTTTCAATTTGCAGGCAGGGAAATGCACGTTGCGCGATGGTTATGGAATTTTCAGAACCGTTTTCAAAATTGAATGCAGGCGTCAAACTTAATTTTTTTTTTGACGTTCACGTTACGTTTGGACTAAAACATCTTGAATGTAACAATTGAGATGTAACTGCAAATTCACATATTTTTCTCTCTTAAATTCACTTGTTGAACCTATATTTTGTTTGTGAAAATTCACTCGCTGTGCTCGCTTAATCCGTACAATATTGATTTTAACTTTTTTGTCAAGCACTTAATAGTTTTTGTGGCAACAGTCTGTTGCATTTTATTATTATTAGCTATTAGTTTAGTGATGTGATTGTGTTGCGCGCCTCAGACAACGCAGTCATATGATCACGTGGATTGCAGGGAATCGAGTAAGGGTGTAGGTAGTTGAAGTCGTAGCCCCTCACTTTTGAATGCCGCGTCTAATACGATTAGATTTCATGGGTGATCGCTGCCGCTTGCAGCCATGACTCAACAAGTCCATCATGGCGTCGTCACCCACGCAAACAAAAAACCTTTCGGAAACGAAGGGGTGAAGTGACATATCTCCTCTGAATATAAGAAAGGTTCACGCACGTCGTAACCCGCCGTCGAAAATCGGGCTGGAGTCCAAATAAGGTTATTCAAGCGTGTGTAAATTGATGAAGACAGGAAAATAAACGCAACACATTTGTCACTTAGTTTTATCAGGAGCGGCAAGAAAGAGTAGTGTCCGTTTTTACTTTTGCGGAAAATAAATTAAAAATTACGCTGTGTAGGTTTTTACCTAATAAAGATGTGTGAAAAACATCCCTCGTGCTACGAATAGTCCAAGCATGTGACAGTTCGCAAGAACTAGAGTTAGTAACAAACAACAACAAACGTGGAAATTAGCAGTTGTTGTCAGTGCCTGGCTATAAAATTGCACTGGAAGAAATTACATTCCAGGTAGGACTTGATAGTTCAGTTTGCTTAATTTAAACGCATTTCCAGCTTCATTGCGTAATTGCTAACCTCTGGAGGAACGACTGAAGAGGGATGCGCTGAGTGAGTGAGCAAAGTGAATGAAAATCAGCATTAGCCAGTGTGCTCAAAAGTGTGATACGTGGGCACATACACTTGAGCGACCAAACCGTACCAGTGTTGCAACCGGTGCATCCAATCGAACACTGCCCTACCAGTTCTCCACAGGCTTTAGCTAGTTTAAATATGCATAAAAAAACATACTTTATCAAGCTGTGAAACCGATTCAAAAGTGATGGTTTCTTTAGGAGATAGGTATTAAGCGATTGAAGTGGGTGAGAAGGTGGGAGAGGGGTAAACATGAACCCACGGTGAATGAATATTACACCACCGAGTTGCCATAACGTACAGTTTTCACAGGGGGCGTAGTGGCAACATGGTAAACGACGGGGAACACACGGCCTTTAGAAAACAACATGTGAATATGTATAAAAGAAAGGAGGCACTTTTGAAAAGCTTCATTATATTCGAATATTCGACACGTAACAACTGTTGGAAACAGAATAACGCCTCGTAACAATAGTAAATTCAACGCCCCACACATTCTATTCTGTAGTGCACCCACCCAACACTCAACAAAAAAATAGTGCGAATCAACTAGAGGCGCAGAATCAGGCTTGCTAACTTTTGTAACTTTCTCTCAGCTGTCCTGACCCCCGGCGGCGTCGCCTTGTACGCCCACGCGTGCCGTGCGGCGCACGACACGCCCCTTTCTCGCGTTCCTTCTTCATTAGCATGACGCCAGATGGCACACAGTCCCACACGCGTCAGTTGAAAGGTAACTTTTCTTAAAATAAATAAAAATTGGGGGGGGGGGGGGAACTCCCCGCAAATATCGTTGACACGATGTTGGGTTGATACACTGCTTTCAACTTGACGCGTTTTTGTGGTTGCTTGACTTTAGCGTCAAACGTGCAACCTATAGCATTGCTTCCTCTAGCCTCAATAAATCGTGATGTTCATATGTAATCCTTATGTAAGCCTCAGCATAAAATTCCATTTTAAACGTCAAACTTTGAAATCCTATATACTATAGTTGCCTCTAGCATTTGGCATTTGGCATTTGAGGGTCGTGTCATAACTGTTTCACTGCATTAAAGGTTTCAATGTCAACAATCGAACCGTTTGGCCTCAACAGTAGGCCTGTTGTTGTTGTTGTTGTTGGGACTCTTTGTCTTCACCTGGTGATCGACACAATGAACCGATTTCATGTTGCTTAAAACGTATAGATATGAACAAGGCCTAGGGCCTTTTAAATGCTATTTTAATGTGACTACAATATTCTTGTTGTTCTTCTTCTTGCTCTCACCTAGAGATCGAACCAATGAAACAAGTTTTCCCGCCCCAATAAATCCAGATGTTCGTATATAACCATGCATGACAAAAACCAACGAAACGTCATTAAATTCAGTGAGGATTAGTACTTGCATGTGAACTTAAAATTCCACAACCTTTCCTGGGCTGTCTTGTAAAATAAATTCAAAGAATTAGCAGTTAACAAACAATGAAACAAAGACAAGTTTGTTAAATATCAAATTCTATTACGGTAAGTTGCGACAGATTTAGTTCAATGATGCAGATGCAAACCTATTTCGAGTTTCGTGTAGTGGAAATAAATCCGTTTAAACAGGACGGAAAAACAACGGCTCAACAGGAGTTAAATAAATACAGATGCAAACCTATTTACGTTGCCTTTTGGACTTAAAATGTCAGACTGCATGCCTGAGCGGGGAATCGAACCCACGACCTTAGAAAAACCAAAGGCCAAGGTCCTACTGCTGAGCCATACTGACACGGCCTTTGGCCAGTACGGCTCAACGGTAGAACTTCGGCCTTTGGTTTCAAAGATCGTGGTTTCGATTCCCCGCTCAGGCAGTCTGACATAGAGTCCAAAAGGCAATGAAAATAGGTTTGCATCTGTATTTATTTAACTCTTGTTGAGCCGTCGGCTCTCCGTCCTTTTTAAACAGATTTATTTCCACTACACGAAACTCAAGCAATCAGGCTACTGCAATCGTTACGTTTCGGTGTAGTGATTTAACCTTCCGTTCCTGTGACTTGAACTAAATTCCATTCACCTAATTAGGAATTTTAAAACGTCTCTCATTGCAAGTAATGCAGTCCACACGTCAAACACCTTGTTGTACAAACCTTGGAAGACTTCAATTCTGCTTTATGGGTCAAAAGTTCATCAATTCAGAGGATATTTGCGCTTAGCCAAAAAAAATACCATTGGTAAGGCATCAAGATGAAACACCTGGCTAGTCCAGTCTCCACAAAAGAAGCAGTAAACTTCGGGGGATCGGGGGGGGGGGCATTCTTTCCAAGAGTGCGCGGAAGAAACGAAAGATTCTCATGACACGTTTCCAAATTGTCCGTCTGTCTAGGCCTAATAAATTGATAAAGAGGTCGGCACATCTCCCGCACTCGTCTGTTAAATATTCTGTGAATTATTATTTTTTTGGGTATAATTCTTTATTTCACAAAAGTATAAAGAGACTAGTTTTACCTTCGCCTATAGTTGCTTATGTCACTACCTTCCCCCACGTCACCCTCCACCCCCCTCCAATCCCCTGCCTTGCCATCTTTACTTTCTCCAGTGACACAGCACCGACCCCTTAAAAACATGAACGGTTAATTACAGAGCAGTCACAACGATATTAGCATCCTAACGTCCTGACGAGCATACTAAATGATGGTTCACCACGTTAGCTGTATACATTTGTCGCCTGATTTTGAAGATGAGGATGATTCGATTTGAGAATTTCGCCTCTGGGCAAGATTAACCGATCGATAAATTCCCTAAAAAAATTATTATTATTTTTTTTTTACACGGCAAGCCGATCAATGCCACGAAATTGAAAATGTTGCTTTAGCTCCAAAAATTGGAAATTTTGGGTTTTCCAATTAGTTTACTGGTCATGATGGCAAAGCTAAGCTAGTTCCCTGAGGCAGCTGAGCTGATCTGTAACTAGAGAAGAAGACCCTGACAAATTCCCATTCCAGAGTAGGCAAATAAGTGTACTGTGAGCGACCACCCAGATCTTTCAGCAGTTATGGGTTCTAATTGAGTTTATTATGGACCACAGCACGGCCCCTCAGTACCATGATCAGAGGTCTCCACATGAAAATACACGTGTTTGCCCGACCCCGTCCTTTCCACGAATTATTTATCTTAAAACTTCTAATGAATTCAAAATTGAGCCTGTTCAATCATAAATACGGATGCAAACCTATTTATATTGCATTTTGGACGTAAATGTCAGACTGCGTGAGCAGGGAATTAAGTCCACGACCTTTTAAACCAAATGCCGAGGTCCTACCGCTGAGCCATACTGACACAGCCAAAAGGAAACGTCCATAGGCAATACATATACATTTGACATTAAGTCCGTGACATTTAAGTCTAAAAATCAACGTAAATAGGTTTGCATCCATATTTATTTAACCCTTCTCGAGCCCATTTGGAGTTCCGTCCTTTTAATCTACTCATTTATATGAGTGTTAGGTTGCTTCAGCTGATTTAGGGTTCAATGAAACAAATTTTATAAATAAAGATAAAAACTACCCTTTATTCTGAATTCTTCCCCCTCAGCCGGATTTCGACGTACGGGAAGCTTTGTGCAGATACCAACTCCACCTCCCAATGAACTGGCAATCAGAGTAGGCATGGTGTGCCAGTATTCGTAGCCCCCTGGCGGCCATGCATGTTAACCCCCGCTAGCTTATTATTTTGGTCAGCCAAGTAGGGGGAGTTCGAACGGAAGTGGTGGGTCGGGCGGGGGGTGGGACTGGAATGGGAAACCCCCCAGCTTCACACGTGTCTATTGTTTCTGCATTATTCGAGCCACATTAAAACATATGCTCGACAAAGGGGTATTCGTAGACCCCGCAGCTAACCCCCAGGCGAAAATCTCAAATTAATCGTCGATTCAGGAGAAACAGGTTCTCAGGCCAAACCTGATCGCCCTTGATCCATCCACCTCCTTATTACGAAGTAGAATATTATCGTCACAAGATGAGTATGAAGGGATGGGATGGTGAGAGTTGGATGCTTTAAAGAGGCTCACGTCTATTTTCTCCGCCCACGCACACTCTTCCTTTCAACGCCATAAATCATTCGTGCTTCAACTGGAACGGCTCATCCCGAAACATCCTATTGTTTGTTACCATTTAACGACTTGAAAAAAATTAACAAAATAAATAGATTCCGACCAGCCATTGGATTTTTAGAAAACTAGACCAAAGCCTAATCTTTGTTCAAGTCAAGTCATTAAAAAGCTTAGAAAGTACAGAAATATGCAGTAAAAACACGTTTCGGGGATTGCTGAACCCCGTTATCAAGTGCAAAGAAATTTTAAAAAGTAGTGTTTTAAACTACTTTGCACTTGATAACGGGGAGCAGCAATCCCCTTAACTTTGTGTTTTTTACTGTAATTTGTTCACTTTTAAGGCATTTTTTATGACTTGCTATCTTTGGTGCTTTTAATTTCTTATCTTATAATCTTTGTTCAAGTAAAAAAAAAAGAAAAAAGAAAGAAATACATGCTTCCTGGATAGTTTTTAATTTTCCCCCTGTTCATTCCAATACCAAGAAAAAAAGTGGAAAGCCTAGGGGTTCACAAAACAATAAGAATATAAGAGAGAATCTTTTTAATATTTGAAAGGCTGAGAACGAAATATCTTTAAAAGCC